>JAKFHT010001008.1:0-40662 GCA_023783455.1 Erythrocebus patas
GGCGTGTCCTGGGGTGGGCCAGAGGGCCCTGGGTGCTCCGTGTCTGGCTGCGATGGTGGTGATTTTGGGGACAGATGTCCGTGTCATTGGTTCCCTGGGCCGGCGTCGTGGTTGGTGACTCGACCTCCTGTCTCCTGGGGAGTTATATCTTTCACTCCGAGCCAGCATTTTGGGCCACTGGTTTGTTGCTGACATGCTGTCCTCTGGCGACTTGTCGCTGGAGAGGTTGGGCCTCTGGATGCGTGGTGGGCTTCTGTCCTCCTGGTGACCCGGTTAGCCAACCCTGCTCGTCTTGAGCCACCTGCTGGGGCCCGTGTGCCCAGTCTCTCATGCATCCGAGCATCCCAACGCCCAGTGCCGCGTTGGGTCCAGATCGCTGACCCACCCGGGGGTGGCGGGGAAGGCGGCGTGGGCTTACCCTTCCGCCATGTGCTCCCTGCTGCGGGCACCTGGGGCAGCCGTGATAACCCCATTCCCGCTGGCTCCATGCAGTGCATGTCAGGCATTGCTCATCTCTGCCGGGTTGTCTGCTGCCCCTTCCCTGGAGCTGGGGATGGCCAGGCTGATCTGCTCGCTGGCCTCTGTTGAGGCTGTGGCCGACTTCCGACCATGCTCCAGGGGTGCTTTTCCTGATTGATGTGGTGATGTTGTGCTCTCCTGGGCTGGGACTGAGCCGCAACGGGCAAGGGGCGGACATTCGTGGTGAATGGGACCCGTTCTTCTCGTCACGCCTGCGGGGTCCCCCGTCTCTTGTCTACTGTGGCCGGCGCCTCCCCTTCCGAGTTGGGAGGATCCTGCTGGGCTGGGCCCAACGTCCTAGCAGCTGGGAAGCTGCCGCGAGTGGCAGGTGCGCTTGGCATTCCGTCCGCACGGACGCCGCCTCTCTGCTGTGGTGGCACTCCGCCCGCTCCTGTGCCGAGCTGTGACCGGTGCCCACGACTGCGCTTTGCATGGTGCAGAGTTGCTCCGCCTGGCCCTTGTGGGAACAGCGTTCCCACGGGCGCGTGCCGGTCTCCTGCAGTGGGACCAGGTCAGTGGCAGACGAAATGAGCGATATGTGGCCCCTGCTCTTGGGCTTGTGGCTGAGGTTGTTGGGGCCACCGGTGGTGGGACCTAGGACCTCCGTCCGGGGGTTGCTCGTGGGTTGCCCAAGGCCTTTCAGGATATTTCACTTTTGCCATAGTCTTCAATGTGCTGCAAAATATCACTTTTCAGTTTTACAGGAACAGTGTTCAAACACTGCCTTATGAGAAAAGAGGTATAACTCCTGAGTGGAATGCACACATCACAAAGCAGTTTCTCAGAAAGCTTCTCTCCAGTTTTATCTGAAGATATTTCCTATTTCCCCACAGGCCTGAATGTGCTCCCAAATGTCCCTGGTAGCTTTTCTCCAAAGGATTCCCAATCCTCTATGAGAAGAAAAGTATAACTCTGAGTGGAATGCACACATCACAAAGCAGCTCCTCAGAAATCTTCTCTCCAGTATCTATCTGAAGATATTTCCTTTTCACCATAGCCATCCATATACTCCCAAATGTCCTTTCTCAGGTTCCACAGAAACAGTGATTTCAAACTGCTCAATCCAAAGAATGATTTAACTCTGAGATGAATACACATCACAAAGCAGTTTCAGAAAGCTTCTTTCCAGTTTTGTCTGAGGATATTTCCTTTTCACCATAGCCATCCATATACTCCCGAATGTCCCTGGTAGCTTTTCTCCAAAGGATTCCCAATCCTCTATGAGAAGAAAAGTATAACTCTGTGAGTGGAATGCACACGTCACAAAGCAGCTCCTCAGAAATCTTCTCCAGTATCTATCTGAAGATATTTCCGTTTTCACCATAAGCCTCAAAGCTCCAGTATCCCTTAGCTGACTAACCTAAAACAGTGTTAGAATACTGCTCAATGAAAACAGAAGCTTAACTGTGTGAGTGGAATTCACGTGACCTAGAGCAGTTTCACAGAAAGTTTCCTTCTGGTTTTATCAGAGGTATTTCTTTTCAGCATATTCTTAAGAGCGTTCCCAAATGTCCTTTCTCAGGTTCCACAGAAACAGTGATTTCAAACTGCTCAATCCAAAGAATGATTTAACTCTATGAGATGAATACACACATCACAAAGCAGTTGCTCAAGCTTCTCTCCAGTTTTATCTGAAGATATTTCCGTTTTCACCATAAGCCTCAAAGCTCCAGTATCCCTTAGCTGACTAACCTAAAACAGTGTTAGAATACTGCTCAATGAAAACAGAAGCTTAACTGTGAGTGGAATGCACATGTCAGAGAGCAGTTTCTTGGAATGCTTCTTTCTGGGTTTTATTTCAGGATATTTCACTTTTCATAGTCTTCAATGCTGCAAAATATCACTTTTCAGTTTTACAGGAACAGTGTTCAAACACTGCCTTATGAGAAAAGAGGTATAACTCCTGAGTGGAATGCACACATCACAAAGAAGTTTCTCAGAAAGCTTCTCTCCAGTTTCTATCTGAAGATATTTCCTTTTCACCATAAGCCTCAATGTGCTCCCGAATGTCCCTGGTAGCTTTTCTCCAAAGGATTCCCAATCCTCTATGAGAAGAAAAGTATAACTCTGAGTGGAATGCACATCACAAAGCAGTTGCTCAAGCTTCTCTCCAGTTTTATCTGAAGATATTTCCTTTTCACCATAGGCCTGAATGTGCTCCCAAATGTCCTTTCTCAGTTCCACAGAAACAGTGATTTCAAACTGCTCAATCCAAGAATGATTTAACTCTATGAGATGAATACACATCACAAAGCAGTTTCAGAAAGCTTCTCCAGTTTTATCTGAAGATATTTCCTATTTCCCACAGGCCTGAATGTGCTCCCAAATGTCCTTTCTCAGGTTCCACAGAAACAGTGATTTCAAACTGCTCAATCAAAGAATGATTTAACTCTATGAGATGAATACACATCACAAAGCAGTTGCTCAGCTTCTCTCCAGTTTTCATCGGAAGACGTTTCCTTTCTCACCACAAGCCTCCTGCCACTTAATATCCTTCACAGATTCCTCAAAGACAGAGTTTCCAAACTGGGCAATGTAGTAAGCTTTAACTCTCTGAAATGAATGCACACGTCAGAGCAGTTTCTTGGAACACTTCTTTCTGGGTTTTATTTCAGGATATTTCACTTTTGCCATAGTCTTCAATGCACTGCAAAATATCACTTTTTCAGTTTTACAGGAACAGTGTTCAAACACTGCCTTATGAGAAAAGAGGTATAACTCCTGAGTGGAATGCACACATCACAAAGCAGTTTCTCAGAAAGCTTCTCTCCAGTTTTTATCTGAAGATATGTCCTATTTCCCTACAGGCCTGAATGTGCTCCCGAATGTCCCTGGTAGCTTTTCTCCAAAGGATTCCCAATCCTCTATGAGAAGAAAAGTATAACTCTGAGTGGAATGCACACGTCACAAAGCAGCTCCTCAGAAATCTTCTCTCCAGTATCTATCTGAAGATATTTCCTTTTCACCATAGCCATCCATATACTCCCAAATGTCCTTTCTCAGTTCCACAGAAACAGTGATTTCAAACTGCTCAATCCAAGAATGATTTAACTCTGAGATGAATACACATCACAAAGCAGTTTCAGAAAGCTTCTTTCCAGTTTTTCTGAGGATATTTCCTTTTCACCATAGCCATCCATATACTCCCAAATGTCCCTGGTAGCTTTTCTCCAAACGGAATTTCCCAATCCTCTATGAGAAGAAAAGTATAACTCTGTGAGTGGAATGCACACGTCACAAAGCAGCTCCTCGAAATCTTCTCTCCAGTATCTATCTGAAGATATTTCCGTTTTCACCATAAGCCTCAAAGCTCCAGTATCCCTTAGCTGACTAACCTAAAACAGTGTTAGAATACTGCTCAATGAAAACAGAAGCTTAACTGTGAGTGGACTTCACGTGACCTAGAGCAGTTTCACAGAAAGTTTCCTTCTGGTTTTATCTGAGGTATTTCTTTTCAGCATATTCTTAAGAGCATTCCCAAATGTCCTTTCTCAGGTTCCACAGAAACAGTGATTTCAAACTGCTCAATCCAAAGAATGATTTAACTCTATGAGATGAATACACAC
The DNA here is from genome assembly GCA_023783455.1 of Erythrocebus patas. Classification (NCBI taxonomy): domain Eukaryota; kingdom Metazoa; phylum Chordata; class Mammalia; order Primates; family Cercopithecidae; genus Erythrocebus; species Erythrocebus patas. The sequence continues at coordinate 4,086 of JAKFHT010001008.1, forward strand.
ATCACAAAGCAGTTGCTCTGAAAGCTTCTCTCCAGTTTTATCTGAAGATATTTCCTATTTCCCACAGGCCTGAATGTGCTCCCAAATGTCCTTCTCAGATTCCACAGAAACAGTGATTTCAAACTGCTCAATCAAAGAATGATTTAACTCTATGAGATGAATACACATCACAAAGCAGTTTCTCAGAAAGCTTCTTTCTGGGTTTTATTTCAGGATATTTCACTTTTCACCATAGTCTTCAATGTGCTGCAAAATATCACTTTTCAGTTTTACAGGAACAGTGTTCAAACACTGCCTTATGAGAAAAGAGGTATAACTCCTGAGTGGAATGCACATCACAAAGCAGTTTCTCAGAAAGCTTCTCTCCAGTTTTATCTGAAGATATTTCCTATTTCCCACAGGCCTGAATGTGCTCCCAAATGTCCTTTCTCAGTTCCACAGAAACAGTGATTTCAAACTGCTCAATGAAAACAGAAGCTTAACTGTGTGAGTGGAATTCACGTGACCTAGAGCAGTTTCACAGAAAGTTTCTTCTGGTTTTATCTGAGGTATTTCTTTTCAGCATATTCTTAAGAGCATTCCCAAATGTCCTTTCTCAGGTTCACAGAAACAGTGATTTCAAACTGCTCAATGAAAAGAAGCTTAACTGTGAGTGGAATTCACGTGACCTAGAGCAGTTTCACAGAAAGTTTCTTCTGGTTTTATCTGAGGATATTTCCTTTTCACCATAGCCATCCATATACTCCCGAATGTCCCTGGTAGCTTTTCTCCAAAGGATTCCCAATCCTCTATGAGAAAAGTATAACTCTGTGAGTGGAATGCACATCACAAAGCAGCTCCTCGAAATCTTCTCTCCAGTATCTATCTGAAGATATTTCCTTTTCACCATAAGCCTCAAAGTGCTCCAGTATCCCTTAGCTGACTAACCTAAAACAGTGTTAGAATACTGCTCAATGAAAACAGAAGCTTAACTGTGTGAGTGGAATTCACGTGACCTAGAGCAGTTTCACAGAAAGTTTCCTTCTGGTTTTATCTGAGGATATTTCTTTTCAGCATATTCTTAAGAGCGTTCCCAAATGTCCTTTCTCAGGTTCCACAGAAACAGTGATTTCAAACTGCTCAATCCAAAGAATGATTTAACTCTATGAGATGAATACACACATCACAAAGCAGTTGCTCAAGCTTCTCTCCAGTTTTATCTGAAGATATTTCCTTTTCACCATAGGCCTGAATGTGCTCCCAAATGTCCTTTCTCAGGTTCCACAGAAACAGTGATTTCAAACTGCTCAATCAAAGAATGATTTAACTCTATGAGATGAATACACATCACAAAGCAGTTTCTGAAAGCTTCTTTCCAGTTTTATCTGAGGATATTTCCTTTTCACCATAGCCATCCATATACTCCCAAATGTCCTTTCTCAGGTTCCACAGAAACAGTGATTTCAAACTGCTCAATGAAAAGAAGCTTAACTGTGTGAGTGGAATGCACATCACAAAGCAGCTCCTCAGAAATCTTCTCTCCAGTTTCTATCTGAAGATATTTCCTTTTCACCATAAGCCTCAAAGTGCTCCCAAATGTCCTTTCTCAGTTCCACAGAAACAGTGATTTCAAACTGCTCAATGAAAAGAAGCTTAACTGTGAGTGGAATTCACGTGACCTAGAGCAGTTTCACAGAAAGTTTCCTTCTGGTTTTATCTGAGGATATTTCTTTTCAGCATATTCTTAAGAGCGTTCCCAAATGTCCTTTCTCAGGTTCCACAGAAACAGTGATTTCAAACTGCTCAATCCAAAGAATGATTTAACTCTATGAGATGAATACACACATCACAAAGCAGTTGCTCAAGCTTCTCTCCAGTTTTTCTGAAGATATTTCCTATTTCCCCACAGGCCTGAATGTGCTCCCAAATGTCCTTTCTCAGGTTCCACAGAAACAGTGATTTCAAACTGCTCAATCAAAGAATGATTTAACTCTATGAGATGAATACACACATCACAAAGCAGTTTCTCAGAAAGCTTCTTTCTGGGTTTTATTTCAGGATATTTCACTTTTCCATAGTCTTCAATGCTGCAAAATATCACTTTTCAGTTTTACAGAACAGTGTTCAAACACTGCCTTATGAGAAAAGTATAACTCTGAGTGGAATGCACACATCACAAAGCAGTTCTCAGAAAGCTTCTCTCCAGTTTTATCTGAAGATATTTCCTTTTCACCATAGGCCTGAATGTGCTCCCAAATGTCCTTTCTCAGGTTCCACAGAAACAGTGATTTCAAACTGCTCAATCAAAGAATGATTTAACTCTATGAGATGAATACACATCACAAAGCAGTTTCACAGAAAGCTTCTTTCCAGTTTTATCTGAGGATATTTCCTTTTCACCATAGCCATCCATATACTCCCGAATGTCCCTGGTAGCTTTTCTCCAAAGGATTCCCAATCCTCTATGAGAAAAGTATAACTCTGTGAGTGGAATGCACACATCACAAAGCAGTTCTCAGAAAGCTTCTCCAGTTTTATCTGAAGATATTTCCTTTTCACCATAAGCCTCAAAGTGCTCCCAGTATCCCTTAGCTGACTAACCTAAAACAGTGTTAGAATACTGCTCAATGAAAAGAAGCTTAACTGTGTGAGTGGAATTCACGTGACCTAGAGCAGTTTCACAGAAAGTTTCCTTCTGGTTTTATCTGAGGATATTTCTTTTCAGCATATTCTTAAGAGCGTTCCCAAATGTCCTTTCTCAGGTTCCACAGAAACAGTGATTTCAAACTGCTCAATCAAAGAATGATTTAACTCTATGAGATGAATACACACATCACAAAGCAGTTGCTCAGAAAGCTTCTCTCCAGTTTTCATCTGAAGATATTTCCTTTTCACCATAGGCCTGAATGTGCTCCCAAATGTCCTTCTCAGATTCCACAGAAACAGTGATTTCAAACTGCTCAATCAAAGAATGATTTAACTCTATGAGATGAATACACATCACAAAGCAGTTTCTCAGAAAGCTTCTTTCTGGGTTTTATTTCAGGATATTTCACTTTTCACCATAGTCTTCAATGCACTGCAAAATATCACTTTTCAGTTTTACAGAACAGTGTTCAAACTGCCTTATGAGAAAAGAGGTATAACTCTGAGTGGAATGCACACATCACAAAGCAGTTTCTCAGAAAGCTTCTCCAGTTTTATCTGAAGATATTTCCTATTTCCCCACAGGCCTGAATGTGCTCCCAAATGTCCTTTCTCAGGTTCCACAGAAACAGTGATTTCAAACTGCTCAATCAAAGAATGATTTAACTCTATGAGATGAATAGACACATCACAAAGCAGTTTCAGAAAGCTTCTCTCCAGTTTCTATCTGAAGATATTTCCTTTTCACCATAGTCTTCAATGCACTGCAAAATATCACTTTTCAGTTTTACAGAACAGTGTTCAAACTGCCTTATGAGAAAAGAGGTATAACTCCTGAGTGGAATGCACATCACAAAGCAGTTTCAGAAAGCTTCTTTCCAGTTTTATCTGAGGATATTTCCTTTTCACCATAGGCCTGAATGTGCTCCCAAATGTCCTTTCTCAGTTCCACAGAAACAGTGATTTCAAACTGCTCAATCCAAGAATGATTTAACTCTGAGATGAATACATCACAAAGCAGTTCTCAGAAAGCTTCTCTCCAGTTCTATCTGAAGATATTTCCTTTTCACCATAGGCCTGAATGTGCTCCCAAATGTCCTTTCTCAGTTCCACAGAAACAGTGATTTCAAACTGCTCAATGAAAAGAAGCTTAACTGTGTGAGTGGAATTCACGTGACCTAGAGCAGTTTCACAGAAAGTTTCCTTCTGGTTTTATCTGAGGATATTTCTTTTCAGCATATTCTTAAGAGCGTTCCCAAATGTCCTTTCTCAGGTTCCACAGAAACAGTGATTTCAAACTGCTCAATCAAAGAATGATTTAACTCTATGAGATGAATACACACATCACAAAGCAGTTGCTCAAGCTTCTCTCCAGTTTTCATCTGAAGATATTTCCTTTTCACCATAGTCTTCAATGCACTGCAAAATATCACTTTTCAGTTTTACAGGAACAGTGTTCAAACACTGCCTTATGAGAAAAGAGGTATAACTCTGTGAGTGGAATGCACACATCACAAAGCAGTTTCTCAGAAAGCTTCTTTCTGGGTTTTATTTGAGGATATTTCACTTTTCCATAGTCTTCAATGCTGCAAAATATCACTTTTCAGTTTTACAGGAACAGTGTTCAAACACTGCCTTATGAGAAAAGTATAACTCTGAGTGAATGCACACATCACAAAGCAGTTTCTCAGAAAGCTTCTCCAGTTTTATCTGAAGATATTTCCTTTTCACCATAGGCCTGAATGTGCTCCCAAATGTCCTTCTCAGATTCCACAGAAACAGTGATTTCAAACTGCTCAATCCAAAGAATGATTTAACTCTATGAGATGAATACACACATCACAAAGCAGTTTCACAGAAAGCTTCTTCTGGTTTTATTTCAGGATATTTCACTTTTCCATAGTCTTCAATGCTGCAAAATATCACTTTTCAGTTTTACAGAACAGTGTTCAAACTGCCTTATGAGAAAAGAGGTATAACTCCTGAGTGGAATGCACATCACAAAGCAGTTGCTCAAAGCTTCTCTCCAGTTTTATCTGAGGATATTTCCTTTTCACCATAGTCTTCAATGCACTGCAAAATATCACTTTTCAGTTTTACAGAACAGTGTTCAAACTGCCTTATGAGAAAAGAGGTATAACTCTGAGTGGAATGCACACATCACAAAGCAGCTCCTCAGAAATCTTCTCTCCAGTTTCTATCTGAAGATATTTCCTTTTCACCATAGGCCTGAATGTGCTCCCAAATGTCCTTTCTCAGTTCCACAGAAACAGTGATTTCAAACTGCTCAATGAAAACAGAAGCTTAACTGTGAGTGGAATTCACGTGACCTAGAGCAGTTTCACAGAAAGTTTCCTTCTGGTTTTATCTGAGGATATTTCTTTTCAGCATATTCTTAAGAGCGTTCCCAAATGTCCTTTCTCAGGTTCCACAGAAACAGTGATTTCAAACTGCTCAATCCAAGAATGATTTAACTCTATGAGATGAATACATCACAAAGCAGTTGCTCAAAGCTTCTCTCCAGTTTTATCTGAAGATATTTCCTTTTCACCATAGGCCTGAATGTGCTCCCAAATGTCCTTCTCAGATTCCACAGAAACAGTGATTTCAAACTGCTCAATCAAAACAGAAGCTTAACTGTGAGTGGAATGCACACATCACAAAGCAGTTTCAGAAAGCTTCTCCAGTTTTATCTGAGGATATTTCCTTTTCACCATAGGCCTGAATGTGCTCCCAAATGTCCTTTCTCAGTTCCACAGAAACAGTGATTTCAAACTGCTCAATCCAAGAATGATTTAACTCTGAGATGAATACATCACAAAGCAGTTCTCAGAAAGCTTCTTTCCAGTTTTGTCTGAGGATATTTCTTTTCAGCATATTCTTAAGAGCGTTCCCAAATGTCCTTTCTCAGGTTCCACAGAAACAGTGATTTCAAACTGCTCAATCCAAGAATGATTTAACTCTATGAGATGAATACATCACAAAGCAGTTGCTCAAAGCTTCTCTCCAGTTTTCATCTGAAGATATTTCCTTTTCACCATAGGCCTGAATGTGCTCCCAAATGTCCTTCTCAGATTCCACAGAAACAGTGATTTCAAACTGCTCAATGAAAACAGAAGCTTAACTGTGAGTGGAATGCACACGTCAGAGAGCAGTTTCTTGGAACTTCTTTCTGGTTTTATTTCAGGATATTTCACTTTTCACCATAGTCTTCAATGCTGCAAAATATCACTTTTCAGTTTTACAGGAACAGTGTTCAAACACTGCCTTATGAGAAAAGAGGTATAACTCCTGAGTGGAATGCACATCACAAAGCAGTTTCTCAGAAAGCTTCTCTCCAGTTTTATCTGAAGATATTTCCTTTTCACCATAGGCCTGAATGTGCTCCCAAATGTCCTTTCTCAGGTTCCACAGAAACAGTGATTTCAAACTGCTCAATCCAAAGAATGATTTAACTCTATGAGATGAATAAACATATCTATCACAAAGCAGTTTCACAGAAAGCTTCTTTCCAGTTTTGTCTGAGGATATTTCCTTTTCACCATAGGCCTGAATGTGCTCCCAAATGTCCCTGGTAGCTTTTCTCCAAAGGATTCCCAATCCTCTATGAGAAGAAAGTATAACTCTGTGAGTGGAATGCACACGTCACAAAGCAGCTCCTCAGAAATCTTCTCTCCAGTATCTATCTGAAGATATTTCCTTTTCACCATAGGCCTGAATGTGCTCCCAAATGTCCTTCTCAGATTCCACAGAAACAGTGATTTCAAACTGCTCAATGAAAACAGAAGCTTAACTGTGTGAGTGGAATTCACGTGACCTAGAGCAGTTTCACAGAAAGTTTCCTTCTGGTTTTATCTGAGGATATTTCTTTTCAGCATATTCTTAAGAGCGTTCCCAAATGTCCTTTCTCAGGTTCCACAGAAACAGTGATTTCAAACTGCTCAATCCAAAGAATGATTTAACTCTATGAGATGAATACACACATCACAAAGCAGTTGCTCAGAAAGCTTCTCCAGTTTTATCTGAAGATATTTCTTTTCACCATAGGCCTGAATGTGCTCCCAAATGTCCTTCTCAGATTCCACAGAAACAGTGATTTCAAACTGCTCAATCCAAGAATGATTTAACTCTGAGATGAATACACATCACAAAGCAGTTTCTGAAAGCTTCTTTCTGGGTTTTATTTCAGGATATTTCACTTTTCACCATAGGCCTGAATGTGCTCCCAAATGTCCTTTCTCAGTTCCACAGAAACAGTGATTTCAAACTGCTCAATGAAAAGAAGCTTAACTGTGTGAGTGGAATTCACGTGACCTAGAGCAGTTTCACAGAAAGCTTCTTTCCAGTTTTATCTGAAGATATTTCCTTTTCACCATAGGCCTGAATGTGCTCCCAAATGTCCTTCTCAGATTCCACAGAAACAGTGATTTCAAACTGCTCAATCCAAAGAATGATTTAACTCTATGAGATGAATAAACATATCTATCACAAAGCAGTTTCACAGAAAGCTTCTTTCCAGTTTTGTCTGAGGATATTTCCTTTTCACCATAGCCATCCATATACTCCCAAATGTCCCTGGTAGCTTTTCTCCAAAGGATTCCCAATCCTCTATGAGAAGAAAAGTATAACTCTGTGAGTGGAATGCACATCACAAAGCAGCTCCTCAGAAATCTTCTCTCCAGTTTCTATCTGAAGATATTTCTTTTCACCATAGGCCTGAATGTGCTCCCAAATGTCCTTCTCAGATTCCACAGAAACAGTGATTTCAAACTGCTCAATGAAAACAGAAGCTTAACTGTGAGTGGAATGCACACATCACAAAGCAGTTTCACAGAAAGCTTCTTTCCAGTTTTATCTGAAGATATTTCCTTTTCACCATAGGCCTGAATGTGCTCCCAAATGTCCTTTCTCAGTTCCACAGAAACAGTGATTTCAAACTGCTCAATCAAAGAATGATTTAACTCTATGAGATGAATACACATCACAAAGCAGTTTCTGAAAGCTTCTTTCCAGTTTTGTCTGAGGATATTTCTTTTCAGCATATTCTTAAGAGCGTTCCCAAATGTCCTTTCTCAGTTCCACAGAAACAGTGATTTCAAACTGCTCAATCCAAAGAATGATTTAACTCTATGAGATGAATACACACATCACAAAGCAGTTGCTCAGAAAGCTTCTCCAGTTTTATCTGAAGATATTTCCTTTTCACCATAGCCTGAATGTGCTCCCAAATGTCCTTTCTCAGGTTCCACAGAAACAGTGATTTCAAACTGCTCAATCCAAAGAATGATTTAACTCTATGAGATGAATACACACATCACAAAGCAGTTTCTCAGAAAGCTTCTTTCTGGTTTTATTTCAGGATATTTCACTTTTCACCATAGTCTTCAATGCTGCAAAATATCACTTTTCAGTTTTACAGGAACAGTGTTCAAACACTGCCTTATGAGAAAAGAGGTATAACTCTGAGTGGAATGCACATCACAAAGCAGTTTCTCAGAAAGCTTCTTTCCAGTTTTATCTGAAGATATTTCCTTTTCACCATAGGCCTGAATGTGCTCCCAAATGTCCTTCTCAGATTCCACAGAAACAGTGATTTCAAACTGCTCAATGAAAAGAAGCTTAACTGTGAGTGGAATACACATCACAAAGCAGTTTCTGAAAGCTTCTCTCCAGTTTCTATCTGAAGATATTTCTTTTCAGCATATTCTTAAGAGCGTTCCCAAATGTCCTTCTCAGATTCCACAGAAACAGTGATTTCAAACTGCTCAATGAAAAGAAGCTTAACTGTGAGTGGAATTCACGTGACCTAGAGCAGTTTCACAGAAAGCTTCTTCTGGTTTTATCTGAGGATATTTCCTTTTCACCATAGCCATCCATATACTCCCAAATGTCCCTGGTAGCTTTTCTCCAAAGGATTCCCAATCCTCTATGAGAAGAAAAGTATAACTCTGAGTGGAATGCACACATCACAAAGCAGCTCCTCAGAAATCTTCTCTCCAGTATCTATCTGAAGATATTTCCTTTTCACCATAAGCCTCAAAGTGCTCCCAAATGTCCTTCTCAGATTCCACAGAAACAGTGATTTCAAACTGCTCAATGAAAAGAAGCTTAACTGTGAGTGGAATTCACGTGACCTAGAGCAGTTTCACAGAAAGCTTCCTTCTGGTTTTATCTGAGGTATTTCTTTTCAGCATATTCTTAAGAGCGTTCCCAAATGTCCTTTCTCAGGTTCCACAGAAACAGTGATTTCAAACTGCTCAATCCAAAGAATGATTTAACTCTATGAGATGAATACACATCACAAAGCAGTTGCTCAAGCTTCTCTCCAGTTTTATCTGAAGATATTTCCTTTTCACCATAGGCCTGAATGTGCTCCCAAATGTCCTTCTCAGATTCCACAGAAACAGTGATTTCAAACTGCTCAATGAAAACAGAAGCTTAACTGTGAGTGGAATGCACATCACAAAGCAGTTTCTGAAAGCTTCTCTCCAGTTTTATCTGAAGATATTTCTTTTCAGCATATTCTTAAGAGCGTTCCCAAATGTCCTTTCTCAGGTTCCACAGAAACAGTGATTTCAAACTGCTCAATGAAAAGAAGCTTAACTGTGAGTGGAATGCACATCACAAAGCAGTTTCAGAAAGCTTCTTTCCAGTTTTATCTGAAGATATTTCCTTTTCACCATAGTCTTCAATGCTGCAAAATATCACTTTTCAGTTTTACAGAACAGTGTTCAAACACTGCCTTATGAGAAAAGAGGTATAACTCTGAGTGGAATGCACATCACAAAGCAGTTGCTCAAAGCTTCTCTCCAGTTTCTATCTGAAGATATTTCCTTTTCACCATAGTCTTCAATGCTGCAAAATATCACTTTTCAGTTTTACAGAACAGTGTTCAAACACTGCCTTATGAGAAAAGAGGTATAACTCCTGAGTGGAATGCACATCACAAAGCAGTTGCTCAGAAAGCTTCTCCAGTTTTATCTGAAGATATTTCTTTTCAGCATATTCTTAAGAGCGTTCCCAAATGTCCTTCTCAGATTCCACAGAAACAGTGATTTCAAACTGCTCAATGAAAAGAAGCTTAACTGTGAGTGGAATGCACATCACAAAGCAGTTCTCAGAAAGCTTCTCTCCAGTTTTATCTGAAGATATTTCCTTTTCACCATAGGCCTGAATGTGCTCCCAAATGTCCTTCTCAGATTCCACAGAAACAGTGATTTCAAACTGCTCAATGAAAACAGAAGCTTAACTGTGAGTGGAATTCACGTGACCTAGAGCAGTTTCACAGAAAGTTTCCTTCTGGTTTTATCTGAGGTATTTCTTTTCAGCATATTCTTAAGAGCGTTCCCAAATGTCCTTTCTCAGGTTCCACAGAAACAGTGATTTCAAACTGCTCAATCCAAAGAATGATTTAACTCTATGAGATGAATACACACATCACAAAGCAGTTTCAGAAAGCTTCTCTCCAGTTTTTCTGAAGATATTTCCTTTTCACCATAGGCCTGAATGTGCTCCCAAATGTCCTTTCTCAGATTCCACAGAAACAGTGATTTCAAACTGCTCAATCAAAGAATGATTTAACTCTATGAGATGAATACACACATCACAAAGCAGTTCTCAGAAAGCTTCTTCTGGTTTTATCTGAGGATATTTCCTTTTCACCATAGTCTTCAATGCTGCAAAATATCACTTTTCAGTTTTACAGAACAGTGTTCAAACACTGCCTTATGAGAAAAGAGGTATAACTCCTGAGTGGAATGCACACATCACAAAGCAGTTTCTCAGAAAGCTTCTCTCCAGTTTTATCTGAAGATATTTCCTTTTCACCATAGGCCTGAATGTGCTCCCAAATGTCCTTTCTCAGATTCCACAGAAACAGTGATTTCAAACTGCTCAATCAAGAATGATTTAACTCTATGAGATGAATAAACATATCTATCACAAAGCAGTTTCACAGAAAGCTTCTTTCCAGTTTTGTCTGAGGATATTTCTTTTCACCATAGGCCTGAATGTGCTCCCAAATGTCCTTTCTCAGTTCCACAGAAACAGTGATTTCAAACTGCTCAATGAAAACAGAAGCTTAACTGTGAGTGGAATGCACATCACAAAGCAGTTCTCAGAAAGCTTCTCTCCAGTTTCTATCTGAAGATATTTCCTTTTCACCATAGGCCTGAATGTGCTCCCAAATGTCCTTTCTCAGATTCCACAGAAACAGTGATTTCAAACTGCTCAATGAAAACAGAAGCTTAACTGTGAGTGGAATTCACGTGACCTAGAGCAGTTTCACAGAAAGTTTCCTTCTGGTTTTATCTGAGGTATTTCTTTTCAGCATATTCTTAAGAGCGTTCCCAAATGTCCTTTCTCAGGTTCCACAGAAACAGTGATTTCAAACTGCTCAATCCAAAGAATGATTTAACTCTATGAGATGAATACACACATCACAAAGCAGTTGCTCAAAGCTTCTCTCCAGTTTTATCTGAAGATATTTCCTTTTCACCATAGGCCTGAATGTGCTCCCAAATGTCCTTCTCAGATTCCACAGAAACAGTGATTTCAAACTGCTCAATCAAAGAATGATTTAACTCTATGAGATGAATAAACATATCTATCACAAAGCAGTTTCTCAGAAAGCTTCTTTCTGGTTTTATTTCAGGATATTTCACTTTTCACCATAGGCCTGAATGTGCTCCCAAATGTCCTTTCTCAGTTCCACAGAAACAGTGATTTCAAACTGCTCAATGAAAACAGAAGCTTAACTGTGAGTGGAATGCACACATCACAAAGCAGTTTCTCAGAAAGCTTCTCTCCAGTATCTATCTGAAGATATTTCCTTTTCACCATAGTCTTCAATGCTGCAAAATATCACTTTTCAGTTTTACAGGAACAGTGTTCAAACACTGCCTTATGAGAAAAGTATAACTCTGAGTGGAATGCACATCACAAAGCAGTTTCAGAAAGCTTCTTTCCAGTTTTGTCTGAGGATATTTCCTTTTCACCATAGTCTTCAATGCTGCAAAATATCACTTTTCAGTTTTACAGGAACAGTGTTCAAACACTGCCTTATGAGAAAAGAGGTATAACTCCTGAGTGGAATGCACACATCACAAAGCAGTTTCTCAGAAAGCTTCTCTCCAGTTTTATCTGAAGATATTTCCTTTTCACCATAGGCCTGAATGTGCTCCCAAATGTCCTTTCTCAGATTCCACAGAAACAGTGATTTCAAACTGCTCAATCAAGAATGATTTAACTCTATGAGATGAATAAACATATCTATCACAAAGCAGTTTCTCAAGCTTCTCTCCAGTTTTATCTGAGGATATTTCCTTTTCACCATAGCCATCCATATACTCCCGAATGTCCCTGGTAGCTTTTCTCCAAAGGATTCCCAATCCTCTATGAGAAGAAAGTATAACTCTGTGAGTGGAATGCACATCACAAAGCAGCTCCTCAGAAATCTTCTCTCCAGTATCTATCTGAAGATATTTCCTTTTCACCATAGTCTTCAATGCTGCAAAATATCACTTTTCAGTTTTACAGGAACAGTGTTCAAACACTGCCTTATGAGAAAAGAGGTATAACTCTGAGTGGAATGCACATCACAAAGCAGTTTCACAGAAAGTTTCCTTCTGGTTTTATCTGAGGATATTTCTTTTCAGCATATTCTTAAGAGCGTTCCCAAATGTCCTTTCTCAGGTTCCACAGAAACAGTGATTTCAAACTGCTCAATCCAAAGAATGATTTAACTCTATGAGATGAATACACATCACAAAGCAGTTGCTCAGAAAGCTTCTCTCCAGTTTTCATCTGAAGATATTTCCTTTTCACCATAGGCCTGAATGTGCTCCCAAATGTCCTTCTCAGATTCCACAGAAACAGTGATTTCAAACTGCTCAATCCAAAGAATGATTTAACTCTGAGATGAATACACATCACAAAGCAGTTTCTCAGAAAGCTTCTTTCTGGTTTTATTTCAGGATATTTCACTTTTCACCATAGTCTTCAATGCTGCAAAATATCACTTTTCAGTTTTACAGGAACAGTGTTCAAACACTGCCTTATGAGAAAAGAGGTATAACTCCTGAGTGGAATGCACATCACAAAGCAGTTTCTCAGAAAGCTTCTCTCCAGTTTTATCTGAAGATATTTCCTTTTCACCATAGCCTGAATGTGCTCCCAAATGTCCTTCTCAGATTCCACAGAAACAGTGATTTCAAACTGCTCAATCCAAAGAATGATTTAACTCTATGAGATGAATAAACATATCTATCACAAAGCAGTTTCAGAAAGCTTCTTTCCAGTTTTATCTGAGGATATTTCCTTTTCACCATAGCCTGAATGTGCTCCCAAATGTCCCTGGTAGCTTTTCTCCAAAGGATTCCCAATCCTCTATGAGAAGAAAAGTATAACTCTGAGTGGAATGCACATCACAAAGCAGTTCTCAGAAAGCTTCTCCAGTTTTATCTGAGGATATTTCCTTTTCACCATAAGCCTCAAAGTGCTCCCAAATGTCCTTTCTCAGATTCCACAGAAACAGTGATTTCAAACTGCTCAATGAAAACAGAAGCTTAACTGTGTGAGTGGAATTCACGTGACCTAGAGCAGTTTCACAGAAAGTTTCCTTCTGGTTTTATCTGAGGATATTTCTTTTCAGCATATTCTTAAGAGCGTTCCCAAATGTCCTTTCTCAGTTCCACAGAAACAGTGATTTCAAACTGCTCAATCCAAAGAATGATTTAACTCTATGAGATGAATACACACATCACAAAGCAGTTGCTCAGAAAGCTTCTCTCCAGTTTTCATCTGAAGATATTTCCTTTTCACCATAGTCTTCAATGCTGCAAAATATCACTTTTCAGTTTTACAGAACAGTGTTCAAACTGCCTTATGAGAAAAGAGGTATAACTCCTGAGTGGAATGCACATCACAAAGCAGTTTCTCAAGCTTCTCTCCAGTTTCTATCTGAAGATATTTCTTTTCACCATAGCCTGAATGTGCTCCCAAATGTCCTTCTCAGATTCCACAGAAACAGTGATTTCAAACTGCTCAATGAAAAGAAGCTTAACTGTGAGTGGAATACACATCACAAAGCAGTTTCAGAAAGCTTCTTCTGGTTTTATTTCAGGATATTTCACTTTTCACCATAGTCTTCAATGCTGCAAAATATCACTTTTCAGTTTTACAGGAACAGTGTTCAAACACTGCCTTATGAGAAAAGTATAACTCTGTGAGTGGAATGCACACATCACAAAGCAGTTTCTCAGAAAGCTTCTCTCCAGTTTTATCTGAAGATATTTCCTTTTCACCATAGGCCTGAATGTGCTCCCAAATGTCCTTCTCAGATTCCACAGAAACAGTGATTTCAAACTGCTCAATCAAAGAATGATTTAACTCTATGAGATGAATAAACATATCTATCACAAAGCAGTTTCACAGAAAGCTTCTTTCCAGTTTTGTCTGAGGATATTTCCTTTTCACCATAGCCTGAATGTGCTCCCAAATGTCCTTTCTCAGGTTCCACAGAAACAGTGATTTCAAACTGCTCAATGAAAACAGAAGCTTAACTGTGTGAGTGGAATTCACGTGACCTAGAGCAGTTTCACAGAAAGCTTCTTTCCAGTTTTATCTGAAGATATTTCCTTTTCACCATAGGCCTGAATGTGCTCCCAAATGTCCTTCTCAGATTCCACAGAAACAGTGATTTCAAACTGCTCAATGAAAAGAAGCTTAACTGTGAGTGGAATTCACGTGACCTAGAGCAGTTTCACAGAAAGCTTCCTTCTGGTTTTATCTGAGGATATTTCTTTTCAGCATATTCTTAAGAGCGTTCCCAAATGTCCTTTCTCAGGTTCCACAGAAACAGTGATTTCAAACTGCTCAATCCAAAGAATGATTTAACTCTATGAGATGAATACACATCACAAAGCAGTTTCAGAAAGCTTCTCTCCAGTTTCTATCTGAAGATATTTCTTTTCACCATAGTCTTCAATGCTGCAAAATATCACTTTTCAGTTTTACAGAACAGTGTTCAAACTGCCTTATGAGAAAAGAGGTATAACTCCTGAGTGGAATGCACATCACAAAGCAGTTGCTCAAAGCTTCTCTCCAGTTTTATCTGAAGATATTTCTTTTCACCATAGGCCTGAATGTGCTCCCAAATGTCCTTTCTCAGTTCCACAGAAACAGTGATTTCAAACTGCTCAATGAAAAGAAGCTTAACTGTGAGTGGAATGCACACGTCACAAAGCAGTTTCTCAGAAAGCTTCTTTCTGGTTTTATTTCAGGATATTTCACTTTTCACCATAGCCTGAATGTGCTCCCAAATGTCCTTCTCAGATTCCACAGAAACAGTGATTTCAAACTGCTCAATCAAGAATGATTTAACTCTGAGATGAATACACATCACAAAGCAGTTGCTCAAAGCTTCTCTCCAGTTTTATCTGAAGATATTTCCTTTTCACCATAGGCCTGAATGTGCTCCCAAATGTCCTTCTCAGATTCCACAGAAACAGTGATTTCAAACTGCTCAATCCAAAGAATGATTTAACTCTATGAGATGAATACACACATCACAAAGCAGTTTCACAGAAAGCTTCTTCTGGTTTTATCTGAGGATATTTCACTTTTGCCATAGTCTTCAATGCTGCAAAATATCACTTTTCAGTTTTACAGAACAGTGTTCAAACACTGCCTTATGAGAAAAGAGGTATAACTCTGAGTGGAATGCACATCACAAAGCAGTTTCTCAGAAAGCTTCTTCCAGTTTTATCTGAAGATATTTCCTTTTCACCATAGGCCTGAATGTGCTCCCAAATGTCCTTCTCAGATTCCACAGAAACAGTGATTTCAAACTGCTCAATCAAGAATGATTTAACTCTATGAGATGAATAAACATATCTATCACAAAGCAGTTTCACAGAAAGCTTCTTTCCAGTTTTGTCTGAGGATATTTCCTTTTCACCATAGGCCTGAATGTGCTCCCAAATGTCCTTTCTCAGGTTCCACAGAAACAGTGATTTCAAACTGCTCAATCAAGAATGATTTAACTCTATGAGAAGAAAAGTATAACTCTGTGAGTGGAATGCACACGTCACAAAGCAGCTCCTCAGAAATCTTCTCTCCAGTTCTATCTGAAGATATTTCCTTTTCACCATAAGCCTCAAAGTGCTCCCAAATGTCCTTCTCAGATTCCACAGAAACAGTGATTTCAAACTGCTCAATGAAAACAGAAGCTTAACTGTGAGTGGAATTCACGTGACCTAGAGCAGTTTCACAGAAAGCTTCCTTCTGGTTTTATCTGAGGTATTTCTTTTCAGCATATTCTTAAGAGCGTTCCCAAATGTCCTTTCTCAGGTTCCACAGAAACAGTGATTTCAAACTGCTCAATCCAAAGAATGATTTAACTCTATGAGATGAATACACATCACAAAGCAGTTGCTCAGAAAGCTTCTCTCCAGTTTTCATCTGAAGATATTTCCTTTTCACCATAGGCCTGAATGTGCTCCCAAATGTCCTTCTCAGATTCCACAGAAACAGTGATTTCAAACTGCTCAATCAAGAATGATTTAACTCTATGAGATGAATACACATCACAAAGCAGTTTCTCAGAAAGCTTCTTTCTGGTTTTATTTCAGGATATTTCACTTTTCACCATAGTCTTCAATGCACTGCAAAATATCACTTTTCAGTTTTACAGGAACAGTGTTCAAACACTGCCTTATGAGAAAAGAGGTATAACTCCTGAGTGGAATGCACATCACAAAGCAGTTTCTCAGAAAGCTTCTCTCCAGTTTTTCTGAAGATATTTCCTTTTCACCATAGGCCTGAATGTGCTCCCAAATGTCCTTCTCAGATTCCACAGAAACAGTGATTTCAAACTGCTCAATCCAAAGAATGATTTAACTCTATGAGATGAATACACATCACAAAGCAGCTCCTCAGAAATCTTCTCTCCAGTATCTATCTGAAGATATTTCCTTTTCACCATAGTCTTCAATGCTGCAAAATATCACTTTTCAGTTTTACAGAACAGTGTTCAAACTGCCTTATGAGAAAAGAGGTATAACTCCTGAGTGGAATGCACACATCACAAAGCAGCTCCTCAGAAATCTTCTCTCCAGTATCTATCTGAAGATATTTCCTTTTCACCATAGTCTTCAATGCTGCAAAATATCACTTTTCAGTTTTACAGAACAGTGTTCAAACTGCCTTATGAGAAAAGTATAACTCTGTGAGTGGAATGCACATCACAAAGCAGCTCCTCAGAAATCTTCTCTCCAGTTTTATCTGAAGATATTTCCTTTTCACCATAGGCCTGAATGTGCTCCCAAATGTCCTTTCTCAGTTCCACAGAAACAGTGATTTCAAACTGCTCAATGAAAACAGAAGCTTAACTGTGTGAGTGGAATTCACGTGACCTAGAGCAGTTTCACAGAAAGTTTCCTTCTGGTTTTATCTGAGGATATTTCTTTTCAGCATATTCTTAAGAGCGTTCCCAAATGTCCTTTCTCAGGTTCCACAGAAACAGTGATTTCAAACTGCTCAATCCAAAGAATGATTTAACTCTATGAGATGAATACACACATCACAAAGCAGTTGCTCAGCTTCTCTCCAGTTTTCATCTGAAGATATTTCCTTTTCACCATAGCCATCCATATACTCCCAAATGTCCTTCTCAGATTCCACAGAAACAGTGATTTCAAACTGCTCAATCAAGAATGATTTAACTCTATGAGATGAATACACATCACAAAGCAGTTTCTCAGAAAGCTTCTTTCTGGGTTTTATTTCAGGATATTTCACTTTTCATAGTCTTCAATGCTGCAAAATATCACTTTTCAGTTTTACAGGAACAGTGTTCAAACACTGCCTTATGAGAAAAGAGGTATAACTCTGTGAGTGGAATGCACATCACAAAGCAGTTTCTCAGAAAGCTTCTCTCCAGTTTTATCTGAAGATATTTCCTTTTCACCATAGGCCTGAATGTGCTCCCAAATGTCCTTTCTCAGTTCCACAGAAACAGTGATTTCAAACTGCTCAATCCAAAGAATGATTTAACTCTATGAGATGAATAAACATATCTATCACAAAGCAGTTTCACAGAAAGTTTCCTTCTGGTTTTATCTGAGGATATTTCCTTTTCACCATAGGCCTGAATGTGCTCCCAAATGTCCTTTCTCAGGTTCCACAGAAACAGTGATTTCAAACTGCTCAATGAAAAGAAGCTTAACTGTGAGTGGAATGCACACGTCACAAAGCAGCTCCTCAGAAATCTTCTCTCCAGTTTTCTGAAGATATTTCCTTTTCACCATAGGCCTGAATGTGCTCCGAATGTCCCTGGTAGCTTTTCTCCAAAGGATTCCCAATCCTCTATGAGAAGAAAAGTATAACTCTGTGAGTGGAATTCACGTGACCTAGAGCAGTTTCACAGAAAGTTTCCTTCTGGTTTTATCTGAGGTATTTCTTTTCAGCATATTCTTAAGAGCGTTCCCAAATGTCCTTTCTCAGTTCCACAGAAACAGTGATTTCAAACTGCTCAATCAAAGAATGATTTAACTCTGAGATGAATACACACATCACAAAGCAGTTCTCAGAAAGCTTCTCTCCAGTTTTCATCTGAAGATTTCCTTTTCACCATAGTCTTCAATGCACTGCAAAATATCACTTTTCAGTTTTACAGAACAGTGTTCAAACTGCCTTATGAGAAAAGAGGTATAACTCTGAGTGGAATGCACATCACAAAGCAGTTTCTCAAGCTTCTCTCCAGTTTTCTGAAGATATTTCCTTTTCACCATAGGCCTGAATGTGCTCCCAAATGTCCTTTCTCAGTTCCACAGAAACAGTGATTTCAAACTGCTCAATGAAAAGAAGCTTAACTGTGAGTGGAATTCACGTGACCTAGAGCAGTTTCACAGAAAGCTTCTTTCTGGTTTTATTTCAGGATATTTCACTTTTCATAGTCTTCAATGCTGCAAAATATCACTTTTCAGTTTTACAGAACAGTGTTCAAACACTGCCTTATGAGAAAAGAGGTATAACTCCTGAGTGGAATGCACACATCACAAAGCAGTTTCTCAGAAAGCTTCTCTCCAGTTTTATCTGAAGATATTTCCTTTTCACCATAGGCCTGAATGTGCTCCCAAATGTCCTTTCTCAGGTTCCACAGAAACAGTGATTTCAAACTGCTCAATCAAAGAATGATTTAACTCTATGAGATGAATAAACACATCACAAAGCAGTTTCACAGAAAGCTTCTTTCCAGTTTTGTCTGAGGATATTTCCTTTTCACCATAGGCCTGAATGTGCTCCCAAATGTCCTTTCTCAGGTTCCACAGAAACAGTGATTTCAAACTGCTCAATCCAAAGAATGATTTAACTCTATGAGATGAATACATCACAAAGCAGTTTCAGAAAGCTTCTTTCTGGGTTTTATTTGAGGATATTTCACTTTTCACCATAGCCTGAATGTGCTCCCAAATGTCCTTTCTCAGTTCCACAGAAACAGTGATTTCAAACTGCTCAATCAAAGAATGATTTAACTCTGAGATGAATACATCACAAAGCAGTTGCTCAAAGCTTCTCTCCAGTTTTATCTGAAGATATTTCCTTTTCACCATAGTCTTCAATGCTGCAAAATATCACTTTTCAGTTTTACAGAACAGTGTTCAAACTGCCTTATGAGAAAAGAGGTATAACTCTGTGAGTGGAATTCACGTGACCTAGAGCAGTTTCACAGAAAGTTTCCTTCTGGTTTTATCTGAGGATATTTCTTTTCAGCATATTCTTAAGAGCATTCCCAAATGTCCTTTCTCAGGTTCCACAGAAACAGTGATTTCAAACTGCTCAATCAAGAATGATTTAACTCTATGAGATGAATACACACATCACAAAGCAGTTGCTCAGAAAGCTTCTTTCCAGTTTTATCTGAAGATATTTCCTTTTCACCATAGCCTGAATGTGCTCCCAAATGTCCTTTCTCAGATTCCACAGAAACAGTGATTTCAAACTGCTCAATCAAGAATGATTTAACTCTGAGATGAATACATCACAAAGCAGTTTCTCAGAAAGCTTCTTTCCAGTTTTATCTGAGGATATTTCCTTTTCACCATAGTCTTCAATGCTGCAAAATATCACTTTTCAGTTTTACAGGAACAGTGTTCAAACACTGCCTTATGAGAAAAGTATAACTCTGAGTGGAATGCACACATCACAAAGCAGTTTCTCAGAAAGCTTCTCTCCAGTTTTATCTGAAGATATTTCCTTTTCACCATAGGCCTGAATGTGCTCCCAAATGTCCTTCTCAGATTCCACAGAAACAGTGATTTCAAACTGCTCAATCCAAGAATGATTTAACTCTATGAGATGAATAAACATATCTATCACAAAGCAGTTTCACAGAAAGCTTCTTTCCAGTTTTGTCTGAGGATATTTCCTTTTCACCATAGCCATCCATATACTCCCAAATGTCCTTTCTCAGGTTCCACAGAAACAGTGATTTCAAACTGCTCAATGAAAACAGAAGCTTAACTGTGTGAGTGGAATTCACGTGACCTAGAGCAGTTTCACAGAAAGCTTCTTTCCAGTTTTATCTGAAGATATTTCCTTTTCACCATAGGCCTGAATGTGCTCCCAAATGTCCTTCTCAGATTCCACAGAAACAGTGATTTCAAACTGCTCAATGAAAACAGAAGCTTAACTGTGAGTGGAATTCACGTGACCTAGAGCAGTTTCACAGAAAGTTTCTTCTGGTTTTATCTGAGGATATTTCTTTTCAGCATATTCTTAAGAGCATTCCCAAATGTCCTTTCTCAGGTTCCACAGAAACAGTGATTTCAAACTGCTCAATCCAAAGAATGATTTAACTCTATGAGATGAATACACATCACAAAGCAGTTGCTCAGAAAGCTTCTCTCCAGTTTTATCTGAAGATATTTCCTTTTCACCATAGGCCTGAATGTGCTCCCAAATGTCCTTCTCAGATTCCACAGAAACAGTGATTTCAAACTGCTCAATCAAGAATGATTTAACTCTATGAGATGAATACACATCACAAAGCAGTTTCTCAGAAAGCTTCTTTCTGGGTTTTATTTCAGGATATTTCACTTTTCATAGTCTTCAATGCACTGCAAAATATCACTTTTCAGTTTTACAGGAACAGTGTTCAAACACTGCCTTATGAGAAAAGAGGTATAACTCTGAGTGGAATGCACACATCACAAAGCAGTTCTCAGAAAGCTTCTCTCCAGTTTTATCTGAAGATATTTCCTTTTCACCATAGGCCTGAATGTGCTCCCAAATGTCCTTCTCAGATTCCACAGAAACAGTGATTTCAAACTGCTCAATGAAAACAGAAGCTTAACTGTGAGTGGAATACACATCACAAAGCAGTTTCACAGAAAGCTTCTTTCCAGTTTTATCTGAAGATATTTCTTTTCACCATAGGCCTGAATGTGCTCCCAAATGTCCTTCTCAGATTCCACAGAAACAGTGATTTCAAACTGCTCAATGAAGAATGATTTAACTCTGAGATGAATACACATCACAAAGCAGTTTCTCAAGCTTCTCTCCAGTTTTATCTGAAGATATTTCTTTTCACCATAGTCTTCAATGCTGCAAAATATCACTTTTCAGTTTTACAGAACAGTGTTCAAACTGCCTTATGAGAAAAGAGGTATAACTCTGAGTGGAATGCACACATCACAAAGCAGTTCTCAGAAAGCTTCTCCAGTTTTATCTGAGATATTTCCTTTTCACCATAGTCTTCAATGCTGCAAAATATCACTTTTCAGTTTTACAGGAACAGTGTTCAAACTGCCTTATGAGAAAAGAGGTATAACTCTGAGTGGAATGCACACATCACAAAGCAGTTTCAGAAAGCTTCTCTCCAGTTTTATCTGAAGATATTTCCTTTTCACCATAGGCCTGAATGTGCTCCCAAATGTCCTTCTCAGATTCCACAGAAACAGTGATTTCAAACTGCTCAATGAAAACAGAAGCTTAACTGTGAGTGGAATGCACATCACAAAGCAGTTTCACAGAAAGTTTCTTCTGGTTTTATCTGAGGATATTTCTTTTCAGCATATTCTTAAGAGTGTTCCCAAATGTCCTTTCTCAGTTCCACAGAAACAGTGATTTCAAACTGCTCAATCCAAGAATGATTTAACTCTATGAGATGAATACACACATCACAAAGCAGTTCTCAGAAAGCTTCTCCAGTTTTATCTGAAGATATTTCCTTTTCACCATAGCCTGAATGTGCTCCCAAATGTCCTTTCTCAGATTCCACAGAAACAGTGATTTCAAACTGCTCAATCCAAAGAATGATTTAACTCTATGAGATGAATACACATCACAAAGCAGTTTCTGAAAGCTTCTTTCTGGGTTTTATTTCAGGATATTTCACTTTTCACCATAGTCTTCAATGCACTGCAAAATATCACTTTTCAGTTTTACAGGAACAGTGTTCAAACACTGCCTTATGAGAAAAGAGGTATAACTCTGAGTGGAATGCACATCACAAAGCAGTTCTCAGAAAGCTTCTCCAGTTTTATCTGAAGATATTTCTTTTCACCATAGGCCTGAATGTGCTCCCAAATGTCCTTCTCAGATTCCACAGAAACAGTGATTTCAAACTGCTCAATCAAAGAATGATTTAACTCTATGAGATGAATAGACATATCTATCACAAAGCAGTTTCACAGAAAGCTTCTTTCCAGTTTTGTCTGAGGATATTTCTTTTCACCATAGGCCTGAATGTGCTCCCGAATGTCCCTGGTAGCTTTTCTCCAAAGGATTCCCCAATCCTCTATGAGAAGAAAAGTATAACTCTGTGAGTGAATGCACACATCACAAAGCAGTTTCTGAAAGCTTCTCTCCAGTTTTATCTGAAGATATTTCCTTTTCACCATAGGCCTGAATGTGCTCCCAAATGTCCTTCTCAGATTCCACAGAAACAGTGATTTCAAACTGCTCAATGAAAACAGAAGCTTAACTGTGAGTGGAATGCACACGTCACAAAGCAGTTTCAGAAAGTTTCCTTCTGGTTTTATCTGAGGATATTTCTTTTCACCATAGGCCTGAATGTGCTCCCAAATGTCCTTTCTCAGATTCCACAGAAACAGTGATTTCAAACTGCTCAATCAAAGAATGATTTAACTCTATGAGATGAATACACATCACAAAGCAGTTGCTCAGAAAGCTTCTCTCCAGTTTTATCTGAGGATATTTCTTTTCACCATAGGCCTGAATGTGCTCCCAAATGTCCTTCTCAGATTCCACAGAAACAGTGATTTCAAACTGCTCAATCAAGAATGATTTAACTCTATGAGATGAATAAACATATCTATCACAAAGCAGTTTCACAGAAAGCTTCTTTCCAGTTTTGTCTGAGGATATTTCTTTTCACCATAGGCCTGAATGTGCTCCCAAATGTCCTTTCTCAGTTCCACAGAAACAGTGATTTCAAACTGCTCAATGAAAAGAAGCTTAACTGTGTGAGTGGAATTCACATGACCTAGAGCAGTTTCACAGAAAGCTTCTTTCCAGTTTTTCTGAAGATATTTCCTTTTCACCATAGGCCTGAATGTGCTCCCAAATGTCCTTCTCAGATTCCACAGAAACAGTGATTTCAAACTGCTCAATGAAAAGAAGCTTAACTGTGTGAGTGGAATTCACGTGACCTAGAGCAGTTTCACAGAAAGTTTCCTTCTGGTTTTATCTGAGGATATTTCTTTTCAGCATATTCTTAAGAGCGTTCCCAAATGTCCTTTCTCAGATTCCACAGAAACAGTGATTTCAAACTGCTCAATCAAGAATGATTTAACTCTATGAGATGAATACACATCACAAAGCAGTTCTCAGAAAGCTTCTCTCCAGTTTTCATCTGAAGATTTCCTTTTCACCATAGGCCTGAATGTGCTCCCAAATGTCCTTTCTCAGATTCCACAGAAACAGTGATTTCAAACTGCTCAATCAAGAATGATTTAACTCTATGAGATGAATACACACATCACAAAGCAGTTTCTCAGAAAGCTTCTTTCTGGTTTTATTTCAGGATATTTCACTTTTCACCATAGTCTTCAATGCTGCAAAATATCACTTTTCAGTTTTACAGAACAGTGTTCAAACACTGCCTTATGAGAAAAGAGGTATAACTCCTGAGTGGAATGCACACATCACAAAGCAGTTTCAGAAAGCTTCTCTCCAGTTTTATCTGAAGATATTTCCTTTTCACCACAGGCCTGAATGTGCTCCCAAATGTCCTTCTCAGATTCCACAGAAACAGTGATTTCAAACTGCTCAATCAAAGAATGATTTAACTCTATGAGATGAATAGACATATCTATCACAAAGCAGTTTCACAGAAAGCTTCTTCCAGTTTTATCTGAGGATATTTCCTTTTCACCATAGGCCTGAATGTGCTCCCAAATGTCCTTTCTCAGTTCCACAGAAACAGTGATTTCAAACTGCTCAATGAAAACAGAAGCTTAACTGTGAGTGGAATGCACACATCACAAAGCAGTTGCTCAAAGCTTCTCTCCAGTTCTATCTGAAGATATTTCCTTTTCACCATAAGCCTCAAAGTGCTCCCAAATGTCCTTCTCAGATTCCACAGAAACAGTGATTTCAAACTGCTCAATGAAAAGAAGCTTAACTGTGAGTGGAATTCACGTGACCTAGAGCAGTTTCACAGAAAGTTTCCTTCTGGTTTTATCTGAGGATATTTCCTTTTCACCATAGGCCTGAATGTGCTCCCAAATGTCCTTTCTCAGGTTCCACAGAAACAGTGATTTCAAACTGCTCAATCAAAGAATGATTTAACTCTATGAGATGAATACACATCACAAAGCAGTTGCTCAGAAAGCTTCTCTCCAGTTTTATCTGAAGATATTTCCTTTTCACCACAGGCCTGAATGTGCTCCCAAATGTCCTTCTCAGATTCCACAGAAACAGTGATTTCAAACTGCTCAATCAAAGAATGATTTAACTCTATGAGATGAATACACACATCACAAAGCAGTTTCACAGAAAGCTTCTTTCAGTTTTGTCTGAGGATATTTCCTTTTCACCATAGTCTTCAATGCTGCAAAATATCACTTTTCAGTTTTACAGAACAGTGTTCAAACACTGCCTTATGAGAAAAGAGGTATAACTCTGTGAGTGGAATGCACACATCACAAAGCAGTTTCTCAGAAAGCTTCTCCAGTTTTATCTGAAGATATTTCCTTTTCACCATAGGCCTGAATGTGCTCCCAAATGTCCTTCTCAGATTCCACAGAAACAGTGATTTCAAACTGCTCAATCCAAAGAATGATTTAACTCTATGAGATGAATAAACATATCTATCACAAAGCAGTTTCACAGAAAGCTTCTTTCCAGTTTTGTCTGAGGATATTTCCTTTTCACCATAGGCCTGAATGTGCTCCCAAATGTCCTTCTCAGATTCCACAGAAACAGTGATTTCAAACTGCTCAATCCAAAGAATGATTTAACTCTATGAGATGAATACACATCACAAAGCAGTTCTCAGAAAGCTTCTCTCCAGTTTTATCTGAAGATATTTCCTTTTCACCATAGGCCTGAATGTGCTCCCAAATGTCCTTTCTCAGTTCCACAGAAACAGTGATTTCAAACTGCTCAATGAAAAGAAGCTTAACTGTGTGAGTGGAATTCACGTGACCTAGAGCAGTTTCACAGAAAGTTTCCTTCTGGTTTTATCTGAGGATATTTCCTTTTCACCATAGTCTTCAATGCTGCAAAATATCACTTTTCAGTTTTACAGGAACAGTGTTCAAACACTGCCTTATGAGAAAAGAGGTATAACTCTGTGAGTGGAATGCACACATCACAAAGCAGTTGCTCAGAAAGCTTCTCCAGTTTTCATCTGAAGATATTTCCTTTTCACCATAGGCCTGAATGTGCTCCCAAATGTCCTTTCTCAGATTCCACAGAAACAGTGATTTCAAACTGCTCAATCAAGAATGATTTAACTCTATGAGATGAATACACATCACAAAGCAGTTTCTCAGAAAGCTTCTTTCTGGGTTTTATTTCAGGATATTTCACTTTTCACCATAGTCTTCAATGCTGCAAAATATCACTTTTCAGTTTTACAGGAACAGTGTTCAAACACTGCCTTATGAGAAAAGAGGTATAACTCTGAGTGGAATGCACACATCACAAAGCAGTTGCTCAGAAAGCTTCTCTCCAGTTTTATCTGAAGATATTTCCTTTTCACCATAGGCCTGAATGTGCTCCCAAATGTCCTTCTCAGATTCCACAGAAACAGTGATTTCAAACTGCTCAATGAAAAGAAGCTTAACTGTGAGTGGAATACACATCACCTAGAGCAGTTTCACAGAAAGCTTCTTCTGGTTTTATCTGAGGATATTTCTTTTCAGCATATTCTTAAGAGCGTTCCCAAATGTCCTTTCTCAGGTTCCACAGAAACAGTGATTTCAAACTGCTCAATCAAAGAATGATTTAACTCTATGAGATGAATACACACATCACAAAGCAGTTCTCAGAAAGCTTCTCTCCAGTTTTCATCTGAAGATATTTCCTTTTCACCATAGGCCTGAATGTGCTCCCAAATGTCCTTCTCAGATTCCACAGAAACAGTGATTTCAAACTGCTCAATCAAAGAATGATTTAACTCTGAGATGAATACACATCACAAAGCAGTTTCTCAGAAAGCTTCTTTCAGTTTTGTCTGAGGATATTTCACTTTTCATAGTCTTCAATGCTGCAAAATATCACTTTTCAGTTTTACAGAACAGTGTTCAAACACTGCCTTATGAGAAAAGAGGTATAACTCTGAGTGGAATGCACATCACAAAGCAGTTTCTCAGAAAGCTTCTCTCCAGTTTTTATCTGAAGATATTTCCTTTTCACCATAGGCCTGAATGTGCTCCCAAATGTCCTTCTCAGATTCCACAGAAACAGTGATTTCAAACTGCTCAATCAAAGAATGATTTAACTCTATGAGATGAATAGACATATCTATCACAAAGCAGTTTCACAGAAAGCTTCTTTCAGTTTTGTCTGAGGATATTTCCTTTTCACCATAGCCATCCATATACTCCCAAATGTCCTTTCTCAGGTTCCACAGAAACAGTGATTTCAAACTGCTCAATCAAAGAATGATTTAACTCTGAGATGAATACACACATCACAAAGCAGTTTCTGAAAGCTTCTCTCCAGTTCTATCTGAAGATATTTCCTTTTCACCATAGTCTTCAATGCTGCAAAATATCACTTTTCAGTTTTACAGAACAGTGTTCAAACACTGCCTTATGAGAAAAGTATAACTCTGTGAGTGGAATTCACGTGACCTAGAGCAGTTTCACAGAAAGTTTCTTCTGGTTTTATCTGAGGATATTTCCTTTTCACCATAGTCTTCAATGCTGCAAAATATCACTTTTCAGTTTTACAGGAACAGTGTTCAAACACTGCCTTATGAGAAAAGAGGTATAACTCTGTGAGTGGAATACACATCACAAAGCAGTTCTCAGAAAGCTTCTCTCCAGTTTTATCTGAAGATATTTCCTTTTCACCATAGCCATCCATATACTCCCAAATGTCCTTCTCAGATTCCACAGAAACAGTGATTTCAAACTGCTCAATCAAAGAATGATTTAACTCTATGAGATGAATACACATCACAAAGCAGTTTCTCAGAAAGCTTCTTTCTGGTTTTATTTCAGGATATTTCACTTTTCACCATAGTCTTCAATGCTGCAAAATATCACTTTTCAGTTTTACAGAACAGTGTTCAAACACTGCCTTATGAGAAAAGAGGTATAACTCTGAGTGGAATGCACATCACAAAGCAGTTTCTCAGAAAGCTTCTCTCCAGTTTTATCTGAAGATATTTCTTTTCACCATAGTCTTCAATGCTGCAAAATATCACTTTTCAGTTTTACAGAACAGTGTTCAAACTGCCTTATGAGAAAAGAGGTATAACTCTGAGTGGAATACACATCACAAAGCAGTTTCACAGAAAGCTTCTTTCAGTTTTGTCTGAGGATATTTCCTTTTCACCATAGCCATCCATATACTCCCAAATGTCCTTCTCAGATTCCACAGAAACAGTGATTTCAAACTGCTCAATGAAAAGAAGCTTAACTGTGTGAGTGGAATGCACATCACAAAGCAGTTCTCAGAAAGCTTCTCTCCAGTTTTATCTGAAGATATTTCTTTTCACCATAGGCCTGAATGTGCTCCCAAATGTCCTTCTCAGATTCCACAGAAACAGTGATTTCAAACTGCTCAATGAAAACAGAAGCTTAACTGTGAGTGGAATTCACGTGACCTAGAGCAGTTTCACAGAAAGCTTCCTTCTGGTTTTATCTGAGGATATTTCTTTTCACCATAGTCTTCAATGCTGCAAAATATCACTTTTCAGTTTTACAGGAACAGTGTTCAAACACTGCCTTATGAGAAAAGAGGTATAACTCCTGAGTGGAATGCACATCACAAAGCAGTTCTCAGAAAGCTTCTCTCCAGTTTTCATCTGAAGATATTTCCTTTTCACCATAGCCTGAATGTGCTCCCAAATGTCCTTCTCAGATTCCACAGAAACAGTGATTTCAAACTGCTCAATCAAAGAATGATTTAACTCTGAGATGAATACACACATCACAAAGCAGTTTCTCAGAAAGCTTCTTTCTGGTTTTATTTCAGGATATTTCACTTTTCACCATAGTCTTCAATGCTGCAAAATATCACTTTTCAGTTTTACAGGAACAGTGTTCAAACACTGCCTTATGAGAAAAGAGGTATAACTCTGAGTGGAATGCACATCACAAAGCAGTTCTCAGAAAGCTTCTCTCCAGTTTTTATCTGAAGATATTTCCTTTTCACCATAGGCCTGAATGTGCTCCCAAATGTCCTTCTCAGATTCCACAGAAACAGTGATTTCAAACTGCTCAATCAAAGAATGATTTAACTCTATGAGATGAATAGACATATCTATCACAAAGCAGTTTCAGAAAGCTTCTTTCCAGTTTTGTCTGAGGATATTTCCTTTTCACCATAGCCATCCATATACTCCCGAATGTCCCTGGTAGCTTTTCTCCAAAGGATTCAATCCTCTATGAGAAGAAAGTATAACTCTGTGAGTGGAATGCACACATCACAAAGCAGCTCCTCAGAAATCTTCTCTCCAGTTTTATCTGAAGATATTTCCTTTTCACCATAAGCCTCAAAGTGCTCCCAAATGTCCTTCTCAGATTCCACAGAAACAGTGATTTCAAACTGCTCAATGAAAACAGAAGCTTAACTGTGAGTGGAATTCACGTGACCTAGAGCAGTTTCACAGAAAGCTTCCTTCTGGTTTTATCTGAGGATATTTCTTTTCAGCATATTCTTAAGAGCGTTCCCAAATGTCCTTTCTCAGGTTCCACAGAAACAGTGATTTCAAACTGCTCAATCCAAAGAATGATTTAACTCTATGAGATGAATACACATCACAAAGCAGTTTCAGAAAGCTTCTCTCCAGTTTTATCTGAAGATATTTCCTTTTCACCATAGGCCTGAATGTGCTCCCAAATGTCCTTTCTCAGATTCCACAGAAACAGTGATTTCAAACTGCTCAATCAAAGAATGATTTAACTCTATGAGATGAATACACATCACAAAGCAGTTTCTGAAAGCTTCTTTCTGGGTTTTATTTCAGGATATTTCACTTTTCACCATAGTCTTCAATGTGCTGCAAAATATCACTTTTCAGTTTTACAGAACAGTGTTCAAACACTGCCTTATGAGAAAAGAGGTATAACTCTGAGTGGAATGCACACATCACAAAGCAGTTTCAGAAAGCTTCTCTCCAGTTTTATCTGAAGATATTTCCTTTTCACCATAGGCCTGAATGTGCTCCCAAATGTCCTTCTCAGATTCCACAGAAACAGTGATTTCAAACTGCTCAATCAAAGAATGATTTAACTCTATGAGATGAATAAACATATCTATCACAAAGCAGTTTCACAGAAAGCTTCTTTCCAGTTTTGTCTGAGGATATTTCCTTTTCACCATAGCCATCCATATACTCCCGAATGTCCCTGGTAGCTTTTCTCCAAAGGATTCCCAATCCTCTATGAGAAGAAAAGTATAACTCTGAGTGGAATGCACATCACAAAGCAGTTTCTCAGAAAGCTTCTCTCCAGTTTTTCTGAAGATATTTCCTTTTCACCATAGGCCTGAATGTGCTCCCAAATGTCCTTTCTCAGTTCCACAGAAACAGTGATTTCAAACTGCTCAATGAAAACAGAAGCTTAACTGTGAGTGGAATTCACGTGACCTAGAGCAGTTTCACAGAAAGTTTCCTTCTGGTTTTATCTGAGGATATTTCTTTTCAGCATATTCTTAAGAGCGTTCCCAAATGTCCTTTCTCAGTTCCACAGAAACAGTGATTTCAAACTGCTCAATCCAAAGAATGATTTAACTCTATGAGATGAATACACACATCACAAAGCAGTTGCTCAAAGCTTCTCTCCAGTTTTCATCTGAAGATATTTCCTTTTCACCATAGGCCTGAATGTGCTCCCAAATGTCCTTCTCAGATTCCACAGAAACAGTGATTTCAAACTGCTCAATCAAAGAATGATTTAACTCTATGAGATGAATACACATCACAAAGCAGTTTCTCAGAAAGCTTCTTTCTGGGTTTTATTTCAGGATATTTCACTTTTCATAGTCTTCAATGCTGCAAAATATCACTTTTCAGTTTTACAGGAACAGTGTTCAAACACTGCCTTATGAGAAAAGAGGTATAACTCTGAGTGGAATGCACACATCACAAAGCAGTTCTCAGAAAGCTTCTCTCCAGTTTTATCTGAAGATATTTCCTTTTCACCATAGGCCTGAATGTGCTCCCAAATGTCCTTCTCAGATTCCACAGAAACAGTGATTTCAAACTGCTCAATCCAAAGAATGATTTAACTCTATGAGATGAATACACACATCACAAAGCAGTTTCACAGAAAGCTTCTTTCCAGTTTTGTCTGAGGATATTTCCTTTTCACCATAGCCATCCATATACTCCCGAATGTCCCTGGTAGCTTTTCTCCAAAGGATTCCCAATCCTCTATGAGAAGAAAAGTATAACTCTGAGTGGAATGCACATCACAAAGCAGCTCCTCAGAAATCTTCTCTCCAGTTCTATCTGAAGATATTTCCTTTTCACCATAGGCCTGAATGTGCTCCCGAATGTCCCTGGTAGCTTTTCTCCAAAGGATTCCCAATCCTCTATGAGAAGAAAAGTATAACTCTGAGTGGAATGCACATCACAAAGCAGTTTCAGAAAGCTTCTTTCCAGTTTTGTCTGAGGATATTTCCTTTTCACCATAGGCCTGAATGTGCTCCCAAATGTCCTTTCTCAGTTCCACAGAAACAGTGATTTCAAACTGCTCAATCCAAGAATGATTTAACTCTATGAGATGAATACACATCACAAAGCAGTTTCAGAAAGCTTCTTTCCAGTTTTGTCTGAGGATATTTCTTTTCAGCATATTCTTAAGAGCATTCCCAAATGTCCTTTCTCAGGTTCCACAGAAACAGTGATTTCAAACTGCTCAATCCAAAGAATGATTTAACTCTATGAGATGAATACACACATCACAAAGCAGTTGCTCAAAGCTTCTCTCCAGTTTTCATGAAGACGTTTCCTTTCTCACCACAAGCCTCCGGGCGCCACTTAATATCCTTCAGATTCCTCAAAGACAGAGTTTCCAAACTGGGCAACGTAGTGTAAGCTTTAACTCTCTGAAATGAATGCACATCAGAGAGCAGTTTCTTGGAACTTCTTTCTGGGTTTTATTTCAGGATATTTCACTTTTCATAGTCTTCAATGCTGCAAAATATCACTTTTCAGTTTTACAGGAACAGTGTTCAAACACTGCCTTATGAGAAAAGAGGTATAACTCCTGAGTGGAATGCACACATCACAAAGCAGTTTCTCAGAAAGCTTCTCTCCAGTTTTATCTGAAGATATTTCCTTTTCACCATAGGCCTGAATGTGCTCCCAAATGTCCTTTCTCAGATTCCACAGAAACAGTGATTTCAAACTGCTCAATCCAAAGAATGATTTAACTCTATGAGATGAATAGACATATCTATCACAAAGCAGTTTCACAGAAAGTTTCCTTCTGGTTTTATCTGAGGATATTTCTTTTCACCATAGGCCTGAATGTGCTCCCAAATGTCCTTTCTCAGTTCCACAGAAACAGTGATTTCAAACTGCTCAATCCAAGAATGATTTAACTCTGAGATGAATACACACATCACAAAGCAGTTGCTCAGCTTCTCTCCAGTTTCTATCTGAAGATATTTCTTTTCAGCATATTCTTAAGAGCATTCCCAAATGTCCTTCTCAGATTCCACAGAAACAGTGATTTCAAACTGCTCAATGAAAACAGAAGCTTAACTGTGAGTGGAATGCACATCACAAAGCAGTTTCAGAAAGCTTCTTTCTGGGTTTTATTTGAGGATATTTCACTTTTCACCATAGGCCTGAATGTGCTCCCAAATGTCCTTCTCAGATTCCACAGAAACAGTGATTTCAAACTGCTCAATCCAAAGAATGATTTAACTCTGAGATGAATACACACATCACAAAGCAGTTGCTCAGAAAGCTTCTCTCCAGTTTCTATCTGAAGATATTTCCTTTTCACCATAGGCCTGAATGTGCTCCCAAATGTCCTTCTCAGATTCCACAGAAACAGTGATTTCAAACTGCTCAATGAAAACAGAAGCTTAACTGTGAGTGGAATGCACATCACAAAGCAGTTTCAGAAAGCTTCTTTCTGGGTTTTATTTCAGGATATTTCACTTTTCACCATAGGCCTGAATGTGCTCCCAAATGTCCTTCTCAGATTCCACAGAAACAGTGATTTCAAACTGCTCAATCCAAAGAATGATTTAACTCTGAGATGAATACACATCACAAAGCAGTTTCAGAAAGCTTCTCTCCAGTTTTATCTGAGGATATTTCCTTTTCACCATAGGCCTGAATGTGCTCCCAAATGTCCTTCTCAGATTCCACAGAAACAGTGATTTCAAACTGCTCAATGAAAAGAAGCTTAACTGTGAGTGGAATTCACGTGACCTAGAGCAGTTTCACAGAAAGTTTCCTTCTGGTTTTATCTGAGATATTTCCTTTTCACCATAGTCTTCAATGCTGCAAAATATCACTTTTCAGTTTTACAGAACAGTGTTCAAACACTGCCTTATGAGAAAAGAGGTATAACTCTGAGTGGAATGCACACATCACAAAGCAGTTTCAGAAAGCTTCTCCAGTTTTATCTGAGATATTTCCTTTTCACCATAGGCCTGAATGTGCTCCCAAATGTCCTTCTCAGATTCCACAGAAACAGTGATTTCAAACTGCTCAATCAAAGAATGATTTAACTCTATGAGATGAATACACATCACAAAGCAGTTTCAGAAAGCTTCTCCAGTTTTATCTGAAGATATTTCCTTTTCACCATAGGCCTGAATGTGCTCCCAAATGTCCTTCTCAGATTCCACAGAAACAGTGATTTCAAACTGCTCAATGAAAAGAAGCTTAACTGTGAGTGGAATGCACATCACAAAGCAGTTTCTCAGAAAGCTTCTTTCTGGGTTTTATTTCAGGATATTTCACTTTTCACCATAGGCCTGAATGTGCTCCCAAATGTCCTTCTCAGATTCCACAGAAACAGTGATTTCAAACTGCTCAATCCAAAGAATGATTTAACTCTGAGATGAATACACATCACAAAGCAGTTTCAGAAAGCTTCTTTCTGGGTTTTATTTGAGGATATTTCACTTTTCACCATAGGCCTGAATGTGCTCCCAAATGTCCTTCTCAGATTCCACAGAAACAGTGATTTCAAACTGCTCAATGAAAAGAAGCTTAACTGTGAGTGGAATGCACATCACAAAGCAGTTTCACAGAAAGTTTCCTTCTGGTTTTATCTGAGATATTTCCTTTTCACCATAGTCTTCAATGCTGCAAAATATCACTTTTCAGTTTTACAGAACAGTGTTCAAACACTGCCTTATGAGAAAAGAGGTATAACTCTGAGTGGAATGCACATCACAAAGCAGTTGCTCAGAAAGCTTCTTTCTGGGTTTTATTTGAGGATATTTCACTTTTCACCATAGGCCTGAATGTGCTCCCAAATGTCCTTCTCAGATTCCACAGAAACAGTGATTTCAAACTGCTCAATGAAAACAGAAGCTTAACTGTGAGTGGAATGCACATCACAAAGCAGTTTCAGAAAGCTTCTCTCCAGTTTTATCTGAGGATATTTCCTTTTCACCATAGGCCTGAATGTGCTCCCAAATGTCCTTCTCAGATTCCACAGAAACAGTGATTTCAAACTGCTCAATGAAAACAGAAGCTTAACTGTGAGTGGAATGCACATCACAAAGCAGTTTCAGAAAGCTTCTCTCCAGTTTTATCTGAAGATATTTCCTTTTCACCATAGTCTTCAATGCTGCAAAATATCACTTTTCAGTTTTACAGAACAGTGTTCAAACACTGCCTTATGAGAAAAGAGGTATAACTCCTGAGTGGAATGCACATCACAAAGCAGTTTCAGAAAGCTTCTCTCCAGTTTCTATCTGAAGATATTTCCTTTTCACCATAGGCCTGAATGTGCTCCCAAATGTCCTTCTCAGATTCCACAGAAACAGTGATTTCAAACTGCTCAATCCAAAGAATGATTTAACTCTGAGATGAATACACATCACAAAGCAGTTTCACAGAAAGCTTCTTTCCAGTTTTGTCTGAGGATATTTCCTTTTCACCATAGGCCTGAATGTGCTCCCAAATGTCCTTCTCAGATTCCACAGAAACAGTGATTTCAAACTGCTCAATGAAAAGAAGCTTAACTGTGAGTGGAATGCACATCACAAAGCAGTTTCTCAGAAAGCTTCTTTCTGGGTTTTATTTCAGGATATTTCACTTTTCACCATAGGCCTGAATGTGCTCCCAAATGTCCTTTCTCAGGTTCCACAGAAACAGTGATTTCAAACTGCTCAATCCAAAGAATGATTTAACTCTGAGATGAATACACATCACAAAGCAGTTTCAGAAAGCTTCTCCAGTTTTATCTGAGGATATTTCCTTTTCACCATAGGCCTGAATGTGCTCCCAAATGTCCTTTCTCAGGTTCCACAGAAACAGTGATTTCAAACTGCTCAATCCAAAGAATGATTTAACTCTGAGATGAATACACATCACAAAGCAGTTGCTCAGAAAGCTTCTTTCTGGGTTTTATTTGAGGATATTTCACTTTTCACCATAGGCCTGAATGTGCTCCCAAATGTCCTTTCTCAGGTTCCACAGAAACAGTGATTTCAAACTGCTCAATCCAAAGAATGATTTAACTCTGAGATGAATACACATCACAAAGCAGTTGCTCAAAGCTTCTCTCCAGTTTTCATCTGAAGATATTTCCTTTTCACCATAGGCCTGAATGTGCTCCCAAATGTCCTTTCTCAGGTTCCACAGAAACAGTGATTTCAAACTGCTCAATCCAAAGAATGATTTAACTCTGAGATGAATACACATCACAAAGCAGTTTCAGAAAGCTTCTCCAGTTTTATCTGAAGATATTTCCTTTTCACCATAGGCCTGAATGTGCTCCCAAATGTCCTTTCTCAGGTTCCACAGAAACAGTGATTTCAAACTGCTCAATCCAAAGAATGATTTAACTCTATGAGATGAATACACATCACAAAGCAGTTTCAGAAAGCTTCTCCAGTTTTCATCTGAAGATATTTCCTTTTCACCATAGGCCTGAATGTGCTCCCAAATGTCCTTTCTCAGGTTCCACAGAAACAGTGATTTCAAACTGCTCAATGAAAACAGAAGCTTAACTGTGAGTGGAATGCACATCACAAAGCAGTTTCACAGAAAGCTTCTTTCCAGTTTTTGTCTGAGGATATTTCCTTTTCACCATAGGCCTGAATGTGCTCCCAAATGTCCTTTCTCAGGTTCCACAGAAACAGTGATTTCAAACTGCTCAATCCAAAGAATGATTTAACTCTGAGATGAATACACATCACAAAGCAGTTGCTCAGAAAGCTTCTCCAGTTTTATCTGAAGATATTTCCTTTTCACCATAGGCCTGAATGTGCTCCCAAATGTCCTTTCTCAGGTTCCACAGAAACAGTGATTTCAAACTGCTCAATCCAAAGAATGATTTAACTCTGAGATGAATACACATCACAAAGCAGTTTCAGAAAGCTTCTTTCCAGTTTTATCTGAAGATATTTCCTTTTCACCATAGGCCTGAATGTGCTCCCAAATGTCCTTTCTCAGGTTCCACAGAAACAGTGATTTCAAACTGCTCAATCCAAAGAATGATTTAACTCTATGAGATGAATACACACATCACAAAGCAGTTGCTCAGAAAGCTTCTCTCCAGTTTCTATCTGAAGATATTTCCTTTTCACCATAGGCCTGAATGTGCTCCCAAATGTCCTTTCTCAGGTTCCACAGAAACAGTGATTTCAAACTGCTCAATCCAAAGAATGATTTAACTCTATGAGATGAATACACATCACAAAGCAGTTTCAGAAAGCTTCTCCAGTTTTATCTGAAGATATTTCCTTTTCACCATAGGCCTGAATGTGCTCCCAAATGTCCTTTCTCAGGTTCCACAGAAACAGTGATTTCAAACTGCTCAATCCAAAGAATGATTTAACTCTATGAGATGAATACACATCACAAAGCAGTTTCTCAGAAAGCTTCTTTCCAGTTTTATCTGAAGATATTTCCTTTTCACCATAGGCCTGAATGTGCTCCCAAATGTCCTTTCTCAGGTTCCACAGAAACAGTGATTTCAAACTGCTCAATCCAAAGAATGATTTAACTCTGAGATGAATACACACATCACAAAGCAGTTTCAGAAAGCTTCTCTCCAGTTTTATCTGAAGATATTTCCTTTTCACCATAAGCCTCAAA
>JAKFHT010001009.1:0-40654 GCA_023783455.1 Erythrocebus patas
AGTTTCTCAGAAAGCTTCTTTCCAGTTCTGAGCGGAAGATATTTCCTTTTTCACCATAGCCCTCTATGGGCTTCCAAATATCACTCTGCCAATTCCAAAAGAACAGCCTTAGCGAAAGGCTTCTTGAAGGAAAGATGTAACTCTGTGAGATGAATTAACGAACACAGAGCAGTTTCTCAGAAAGCTTCTTTCCAGTTTTGAGCGGAAGATATTTCCTTTTTCACCATAGCCCTCTATGGGCTTCCAAATATCCTTTGCCAATTACACAAGAACAGCCTTAGCGAATGTCTTCTTGAAGGAAAGATGTAACTCTGTGAGATGAATTAACAGAACACAGAGCAGTTTCTCAGAGCTTCTTTCCATTTTTGAACGGAAGATATTTCCTTTTTCACCATAGCCCTCTATGGGCTTCCAAATATCACTTTGCCAATTCCACAAGAACAGCCTTAGCGAAAGGCTTCTTGAAGGAAAGATGTAACTCTGTGAGATGAATTAACAGAACACAGAGCAGTTTCTCAGAAAGCTTCTTTCCAGTTTTGAAGCGGAAGATATTTCCTTTTTCTCCGTAGCCCTCTATGGGCTTCCAAATATCCTTTGCCAATTCCACAAGAACAGCCTTAGCGAAAGGCTTCTTGAAGGAAAGATGTAACTCTGTGAGATGAATTAACAGAACACAGAGCAGTTTCTCAGAAATCTTCTTTCCAGTTTTGAACCGAAGATATTTCCTTTTTCACCCCTAGCCCTGTATGGACTTCCAAATATCCTTGCCAATTCCACAAGAACAGCCTTAGCGAAAGGCTTCTTGAAGGAAAGATGTAACTCTGTGAGATGAATTAACAGAACACAGAGCAGTTTCTCAAGCTTCTTTCCAGTTTTGAGCGGAAGATATTTCCTTTTTCACCATAGGCCTCTATGGGCTTCCAAATATCACTTTGCCAATTCCACAAGAACAGCCTTGCGAAAGGCTTCTTGAAGGAAAGATGTAACTCTGTGAGATGAATTAACAGAACACAGAGCAGTTTCTCAGAAAGCTTCTTTCCAGTTTTGAGCGGAAGATATTTCCTTTTTCACCATAGCCCTTTATTTGCTTCCAAATATCCTTGCCAATTCCACAAGAACAGCCTTAGCGAAAGGCTTCTTGAAGGAAAGATGTAACTCTGTGAGATGAATTAACAGAACACAGAGCAGTTTCTCAGAGCTTCTTTCCAGTTTTGAACGGAAGATATTTCCTTTTTCACCATAGCCCTCTGTGGGCTTCCAAATATCCTTTGCCAATTCCACAAGAACAGCCTTAGCGAAAGGCTTTTGAAGGAAAGATGTAACTCTGTGAGATGAATTAACAGAACACAGAGCAGTTTCTCAGAAAGCTTCTTTCCAGGTTTGAGCGGAAGATATTTCCTGTTTCACCATAGCCCTCTATGGGCTTCCAAATATCCTTTGCCAATTCCACAAGAACAGCCTTAGCGAAGGCTTCTTGAAGGAAAGGTGTAACTCTGTGAGATGAATTAACAGAACACAGAGCAGTTTCTCAGAAAGCTTCTTTCCAGTTTTGAACTGAAGACATTTCCTTTTTCACCTTAGCCCTTTATGGGCTTCCAAATATCCTTTGCCAATCCCACAAGAACAGCCTTAGGAAAGGCTTCTTGAAGGAAAGATGTAACTCTGTGAGATGAATTAACAGAACACAGAGCAGTTCTCAGAAAGCTTCTTTAAAGTTTTCAGCGGAAGATATTTCCTTTTTCACCATAGCCCTCTATGGGCTTCCAAATATCCTTTGCCAATTCCACAAGAACAGCCTTAGCGAAAGGCTTCTTGAAGGAAAGATGTAACTCTGTGAGATGAATTAACAGAACACAGAGCAGTTTCTCAGAAAGCTTCTTTCCAGTTCTGAGCGGAAGATATTTCCTTTTTCACCATAGCCCTCTATGGGCTTCCAAATATCACTCTGCCAATTCCAAAAGAACAGCCTTAGCGAAGGCTTCTTGAAGGAAAGATGTAACTCTGTGAGATGAATTAACGCAACACAGAGCAGTTTCTCAAGCTTCTTTCCAGTTTTGAACGGAAGATATTTCCTTTTCACCATAGCCCTCTATGGGCTTCCAAATATCCTTTGCCAATTACACAAGAACAGCCTTAGCGAATGTCTTCTTGAAGGAATGATGTAACTCTGTGAGATGAATTAACAGAACACAGAGCAGTTTCTCAGAAGCTTCTTTCCATTTTGAGCGGAAGATATTTCCTTTTTCACCATAGCCCTCTATGGGCTTCCAAATATCACTTTGCCAATTCCACAAGAACAGCCTTAGGAAAGGCTTCTTGAAGGAATGATGTAACTCTGTGAGATGAATTAACAGAACACAGAGCAGTTTCTCAAGCTTCTTTCCAGTTTTGAGCGGAAGATATTTCCTTTTTCACCGTAGCCCTCTATGGGCTTCCAAATATCACTTTGCCAATTCCACAAGAACAGCCTTAGCGAAAGGCTTCTTGAAGGAAAGATGTAACTCTGTGAGATGAATTAACAGAACACAGAGCAGTTTCTCAGAAAGCTTCTTTCCAGTTTTGAGCGGAAGATATTTCCTTTTTCACCATAGCCCTCTGTGGGCTTCCAAATATCCTTTGCCAATTCCACAAGAACAGCCTTAGCGAAGGCTTCTTGAAGGAAAGATGTAACTCTGTGAGATGAATTAACAGAAAACAGAAGGGTTTCTCAGAAAGCTTCTTTCCAGTTTTAACGGAAGATATTTCCTTTTTCACCTTAGCCTTCTATGGTCTTCCAAATATCCTTTGCCAGTTCCTCAAGAACAGCCTTAACGAAAGGCTTCTTAAAGGAAAGATGTAACTCTGTGAGAAGAATTAACAGAACACAGAGCATTTTCTCAGAAAGGTTCTTTCCAGTTTTGAGCGGAAGATATTTCCTTTTTCACCGTAGCCCTCTATGGGCTTCCAAATATCACTCTGCCAATTCCACAAGAACAGGCTTAGCGAAAGGCTTCTTGAAGGAAAGATGTAACTCTGTGAGATGAATTAACAGAACACAGAGCAGTTTCTCAGAAAGCTTCTTTCCAGTTTTGAGCGGAGATATTTTCTTTTTCACCATAGCCCTCTATGGGCTTCCAAATATCCTTTGCCAATTCCACAAGAACAGCCTTAGCAAAAGGCTTCTTGAAGGAAAGATGTAACTCTGTGAGATGAATTAACAGAACACAGAGCAGTTTCTCAGAAAGATTCTTTCCACTTTTGAGCGGAAGATATTTCCTTTTTCACCATAGCCCTCTGGGCTTCCAAATATCCTTTGGCAATTCCTCAAGAACAACCTTAGCGAAAGGCTTCTTGAAGGAAAGATGTAACTCTGTGAGATGAATTAACAGAACACAGAGCAGTTTCTCAGAAAGCTTCTTTCCAGTTTTGAGCGGAAGATATTTCCTTTTTCACCATAGCCCTCTATGGGCTTCCAAATATCCTTTCCCAATTCACAAGAACAGCCTTAGCGAAAGGCTTCTTGAAGGAAAGATGTAACACTGTGAGATGAATTAACAGAACACAGCAGTTTCTCAGAAAGATTCTTTCCAGTTTTGAGCGGAAGATATTTCCTTTTTCACCATAGCCCTCTATGCTTCCAAATATCCTTTGCCAATTCCACAAGAACAGCCTTAGCGAAAGGCTTCTTGAAGGAAAGATGTAACCCTGTGAGATGAATTAACAGAACACAGAGCAGTTTCTCAGAAAGCTTCTTTCCAGTTTTGAGCGGAAGATATTTCCTTTTTCACCATAGCCCTCTATGGGCTTCCAAATATCCTTTCCCAATTCACAAGAACAGCCTTAGCGAAAGGCTTCTTGAAGGAAAGATGTAACACTGTGAGATGAATTAACAGAACACAGCAGTTTCTCAGAAAGATTCTTTCCAGTTTTGAGCGGAAGATATTTCCTTTTTCACCATAGCCCTCTATGCTTCCAAATATCCTTTGCCAATTCCACAAGAACAGCCTTAGCGAAAGGCTTCTTGAAGGAAAGATGTAACCCTGTGAGATGAATTAACAGAACACAGAGCAGTTTCTCAGAAAGCTTCTTTCCAGTTTTGAGCGGAAGATATTTCCTTTTCACCATAGCCCTCTATGGGCTTCCAAATATCCTTGCCAATTCCACAAGAACAGCCTTAGCAAAAGGCTTCTTGAAGAGAAAGATGTAACTCTGTGAGATGAATTAACAGAACACAGAGCAGTTTCTCAGAAAGCTTCTTTCCAGTTTTGAACGGAAGATATTTCCTTTTTAACCATAGCCCTCTATGGGCTTCCAAATATCACTTTGCCAATTACAAGAACAACCTTAGCGAAAGGCTTCTTGAAGGGAAAGATGTAACTCTGTGAGATGAATTAACAGAACACAGAGCAGTTTCTCAAGCTTCTTTCCACTTTTGAGCGGAAGATATTTCCTTTTTCACCACAGCCCTCTATGGGCTTCCAAATATCCTTGCCAATTCCACAAGAACAGCCTTAGCGAAAGGCTTCTTAAAGGGAATGATGTAACTCTGTGAGATGAATTAACAGAACACAGAGCAGTTTCTCAGAAAGCCTTCTTTCCATTTTGAACGGAAGATATTTCCTTTTTCACCATAGCCCTCTATGGGCTTCCAAATATCCTTTGCCAATTCCACAAGAACAGCCTTAGCGAAGGCTTCTTGAAGGAAAGATGTAACTCTGTGAGATGAATTAACAGAACACAGAGCAGTTTCTCAGAAAGATTCTTTCCAGTTTTGAGCGGAAGATATTTCCTTTTCACCATAGCCCTCTATGGGCTTCCAAATATCCTTTGGCAATTCCACAAGAACAGCCTTAGCGAAAGGCTTCTTGAAGGAAAGATGTAACTCTGTGAGATGAATTAACAGAACACAGAGCAGTTTCTCAGAAAGATTCTTTCCAGTTTTGAACGGAAGATATTTCCTTTTTCCCCGTAGCCCTCTATGGGCTTCCAAATATCACTCGGCCAAATTCACAAGAACAGCCTTAGCGAAAGGCTTCTTGAAGGAAATATGTAACTCTGTGTTATGAATTAACTGAACACAGAGCTGTTTCTCAGAAAGCTTCTTTCCAGTTTTGAACGGAAGATATTTCCTTTTTTCACCATAGCCCTCTATGGGCTTCCAAATATCCCTTTCCCAATTCCACAAGAACAGCCTTAGCGAAAGGCTTCTTGAAGGGAAAGATGTAACACTGTGAGATGAATTAACAGAACACAGAGCAGTTTCTCAGAAAGATTCTTTCCAGTTTTGAACGGAAGATATTTCCTTTTTCACCATAGCCCTCTATGCGCTTCCAAATATCCTTTGCCAATTCCACAAGAACAGCCTTAGCGAAAGGCTTCTTGAAGGGAAAGATGTAACTCTGTGAGATGAATTAACAGAACACAGAGCAGTTTCTCAGAAAGATTCTTTCCTGTTTTGAACGGAAGATATTTCCTTTTTCACCATAGCCCTCTATGCGCTTCCAAATATCCTTTGCCAATTCCACAAGAACAGCCTTAGCGAAAGGCTTCTTGAAGGGAAAGATGTAACTCTGTGAGATGAATTAACAGAACACAGAGCAGTTTCTCATAAAGCTTCTTTCCAGTTTTGAACGGAAGATATTTCCTTTTTAACCATAGGCCTCTATGGGCTTCCAAATATCACTTTGCCAATTACACAAGAACAACCTTAGCGAAAGGCTTCTTGAAGGGACAGATGTAACTCTGTGAGATGAATTAACAGAACACAGAGCAGTTTCTCAAGCTTCTTTCCAGTTTTGAGCGGAAGATATTTCCTTTTCCCGTAGCCCTCTATGGGCTTCCAAATATCACTTTGCCAATTCCACAAGAACAGCCTTAGCGAAAGGCTTCCTGAAGAGAAAGATGTAACTGTGTGAGATGAATTAACAGAACACAGAGTAGTTTCTCAGAAAGCTTCTTTACAGTTTTGAACGGAAGATATTTCCTTTTTCACCATAGCCCTCTATGGGCTTCCAAATATCCTTTGCCAATTCCACAAGAACAGCCTTAGCGAAGGCTTCTTAAAGGGAATGATGTAACTCTGTGAGATGAATTAACAGAACACAGAGCAGTTTCTCAAGCTTCTTTCCATTTTGAACGGAAGATATTTCCTTTTCTCCATAGCCCTCTATGGGCTTCCAAATATCACTTTGCCAATTCCACAAGAACAGCCTTAGCGAAAGGCTTCTTCAAGGGAATGATGTAACTCTGTGAGTTGAATTAACAGAAAACAGAAGGGTTTCTCAGAAAGCTTCTTTTAGTTTTTAACGGAAGATATTTCCTTTTTCACCTTAGCCCTCTATGGGCTTCCAAATATCCTTTGCCAATTCCACAAGAACAGCCTTAGCGAAGGCTTCTTGAAGGAAAGATGTAACTCTGTGAGATGAATTAACAGAACACAGAGCAGTTTCTCAGAAAGCTTCTTTCCAGTTTTGAGCGGAAGATATTTCCTTTTTCACCATAGCCCTCTATGGGCTTCCAAATATCCTTGCCAATTCCACAAGAACAGCCTTAGCGAAAGGCTTCTTGAAGGGAAAGATGTAACTCTGTGAGAAGAATTAACAGAACACAGAGCATTTTCTCAGAAAGGTTCTTTCCAATTTTGAACGGAAGATATTTCCTTTTCCACCATAGCCCTCTATGCGCTTCCAAATATCACTCTGCCAATTCCACAAGAACAGCCTTAGCGAAAGGCTTCTTGAAGGGAAAGATGTAACTCTGTGAGATGAATTAACAGAACACAGAGCAGTTGCTCAGAAAGCTTCTTTCCGGTTTTGAACGGGAGATATTTCCTTTTTCACCATAGCCCTCTATGGGCTTCCAAATATCGCTTTGCCAACTCCACAAGGACAGCCTTAGCGAAAGGCTTCTTGAAGGGAAAGATGTAACTCTCTGAGATGAATTAACAGAACACAGCAGTTTCTCATAAAGCTTCTTTCCAGTTTTTAACGGAAGATATATCCTTTTTCACCGTAGCCCTCTATGGGCTTCCAAATATTCCTTTGCCAATTCCAAAAGAACAGCCTTAGCAAAAGGCTTCTTGAAGGGAAAGATGTAACTCTGTGAGATGAATTAACAGAACACAGAGCAGTTTCTCAGAAAGCTTCTTTCCGGTTTTGAACGGAAGATATTTCCTT
The DNA here is from genome assembly GCA_023783455.1 of Erythrocebus patas. NCBI lineage: Eukaryota > Metazoa > Chordata > Mammalia > Primates > Cercopithecidae > Erythrocebus > Erythrocebus patas. The sequence goes on from JAKFHT010001009.1 coordinate 7,155, forward strand.
TTTCCCCGTAACCCTCTATGGGCTTCCAAATATCACTTTGTCAATTCCACAAGAACAGCCTTAGCGAAAGGCTTCTTGAAGGGAAAGATGTAACTCTGTGAGATGAATTAACAGAACACAGAGCAGTTTCTCATAAAGCTTCTTTTCAGTTTTGAACGGAAGATATTTCCTTTTTCACCATAGCCCTCTGTGGGCTTCCAAATATCCCTTTGCCAATTCCACAAGAACAGCCTTAGCGAAAGGCTTCTTGAAGGGAAAGATGTAACTCTGTGAGTTGAATTAACAGAAAACAGAAGGGTTTCTCAGAAAGCTTCTTTCCAGTTTTTAACGGAAGATATTTCCTTTTTCACCTTAGCCCTCTATGGGCTTCCAAATATCCCTTTGCCAATTCCTCAAGAACAGCCTTAGCGAAAGGCTTCTTGAAGGGAAAGATGTAACTCTGTGAGAAGAATTAACAGAACACAGAGCATTTTCTCAGAAAGGTTCTTTCCAGTTTTGAACGGAAGATATTTCCTTTTTCCCCGTAGCCCTCTATGGGCTTCCAAATATCACTCTGCCAATTTCACAAGAACAGCCTTAGCGAAAGGCTTCTTGAAGGAAAGATGTAACTCTGTGAGATGAATTAACAGAACACAGAGCAGTTTCTGAGAAAGCTTCTTTCCAGTTTTGAACGGAAGATATTTCCTTTTTCACCATAGCTCTCTATGGGCTTCCAAATATTCCTTTGCCAATTCCAAAAGAGCAGCCTTAGCGAAAGGCTTCTTGAAGGGAAAGATGTAACTCTGTGAGATGAATTAACAGAACACAGAGCAGTTTCTCAGAAAGCTTCTTTCCGGTTTTGAACGGAAGATATTTCCTTTTTCCCCATAGCCCTCTATGGGCTTCCAAATATCACTTTGCCAATCCACAAGAACAGCCTTAGCGAAAGGCTTCTTGAAGGGAAAGATGTAACTCTGTGAGATGAATTAACAGAACACAGAGCAGTTTCTCAGAAAGCTTCTTTCCAGTTTTGAGCGGAAGATATTTCCTTTTCACCATAGCCCTCTATGGGCTTCAAATATCACTCTGCCAATTCCACAAGAACAGCCTTAGCGAAAGGCTTCTTGAAGGGAAAGATGTAACTCTGTGAGATGAATTAACAGAACACAGAGCTGTTTCTCAGAAAGCTTCTTTCCAGTTTTCAACGGAAGATATTTCCTTTTTCACCATAGCCCTCTATGGGCTTCAAACATCACTCTGCCAATTCCACAAGAACAGCCTTAGCGAAAGGCTTCTTGAAGGGAAAGATGTAACTCTGTGAGATGAATTAACAGAACACAGAGCAGTTTCTCAAGCTTCTTTCCATTTTGAGCGGAAGATATTTCCTTTTTCACCATAGCCCTCTATGGGCTTGCAAATATCGCTTTGCCAATTCCACAAGAGCAGCCTTAGCGAAAGGCTTCTTGAAGGCAAAGATGTAACTCTGTGAGATGAATTAACAGAACACAGAGCAGTTTCTCAGAAAGCTTCTTTCCAGTTTTGAGCGGAAGATATTTCCTTTTTCCCGTAGCCCTCTATGGGCTTCCAAATATCACTTTGCCAATTCCACAGGAACAGACTTAGCGAAAGGCTTCTTGAAGGAAAGATGTAACTCTGTGAGATGAATTAACAGAACACAGAGCAGTTTCTCAAGCTTCTTTCCAGTTTTGAGCGGAAGATATTTCCTTTTTCCCGTAGCCCTCTATGGGCTTCCAAATATCCTTTGCCAATTCCACAGAACAGCCTTAGCGAAAGGCTTCTTGAAGGGAAAGATGTAACTCTGTGAGATGAATTAACAGAACACAGAGCAGTTTCTCAGAAAGCTTCTTTCCGGTTTTGAGCGGAAGATATTTCCTTTTCACCATAGCCCTCTATGGGCTTCCAAATATCCTTTGCCAATTCCACAAGAACAGCCTTAGCGAAGGCTTCTTGAAGGGAAAGATGTAACTCTGTGAGATGAATTAACAGAACACAGAGCAGTTTCTCAAGCTTCTTTCCGGTTTTGAGCGGAAGATATTTCCTTTTTCACCGTAGCCCTCTATGGGCTTCCAAATATCACTTTGCCAATTCCACAAGAACAGCCTTAGCGAAAGGCTTCTTGAAGGAAAGATGTAACTCTGTGAGATGAATTAACAGAACACAGAGCAGTTTCTCAAGCTTCTTTCCAGTTTTGAAGGAAGATATTTCCTTTTTCACCGTAGCCCTCTATGGGCTTCAAATATCACTTGCCAATTCCACAAGAACAGCCTTAGCGAAGGCTTCTTGAAGGAAAGATGTAACTCTGTGAGATGAATTAACAGAACACAGAGCAGTTTCTCAAGCTTCTTTCCAGTTTTGAGCGGAAGATATTTCCTTTTTCACCGTAGCCCTCTATGGGCTTCCAAATATCACTTTGCCAATTCCACAAGAACAGCCTTAGCGAAGGCTTGAAGGAAAGATGTAACTCTGTGAGATGAATTAACAGAACACAGAGCAGTTTCTCAAGCTTCTTTCCAGTTTTGAGCGGAAGATATTTCCTTTTTCACCATAGCCCTCTATGGGCTTCCAAATATCCTTTGCCAATTCCACAAGAACAGCCTTAGCGAAAGGCTTCTTGAAGGGAAAGATGTAACTCTGTGAGATGAATTAACAGAACACAGAGCAGTTTCTCAAGCTTCTTTCCAGTTTTGAACGGAAGATATTTCCTTTTTCACCATAGCCCTCTATGGGCTTCCAAATATCACTTTGCCAATTCCACAAGAACAGCCTTAGCGAAAGGCTTCTTGAAGGGAAAGATGTAACTCTGTGAGATGAATTAACAGAACACAGAGCAGTTTCTCAGAAAGCTTCTTTCCAGTTTTGAGCGGAAGATATTTCCTTTTTCACCATAGCCCTCTATGGGCTTCAAATATCACTCTGCCAATTCCACAAGAACAGCCTTAGCGAAAGGCTTCTTGAAGGGAAAGATGTAACTCTGTGAGATGAATTAACAGAACACAGAGCAGTTTCTCAAGCTTCTTTCCATTTTGAGCGGAAGATATTTCCTTTTTCACCATAGCCCTCTATGGGCTTCCAAATATCACTTTGCCAATTCCACAAGAACAGCCTTAGCGAAGGCTTCTTGAAGGAAAGATGTAACACTGTGGATGAATTAACAGAACACAGAGCAGTTTCTCAGAAAGCTTCTTTCCAGTTTTGAACGGAAGATATTTCCTTTTTCCCCGTAGCCCTCTATGGGCTTCCAAATATCACTTTGCCAATTCCACAAGAACAGCCTTAGCGAAAGGCTTCTTGAAGGGAAAGATGTAACTCTGTGAGATGAATTAACAGAACACAGAGCAGTTTCTCAGAAAGCTTCTTTCCAGTTTTGAACGGAAGATATTTCCTTTTTCACCATAGCCCTCTATGGGCTTCCAAATATCCTTTGCCAATTCCACAAGAACAGCCTTAGCGAAAGGCTTCTTGAAGGGAAAGATGTAACTCTGTGAGATGAATTAACAGAACACAGAGCAGTTTCTCAGAAAGCTTCTTTCCAGTTTTGAACGGAAGATATTTCCTTTTTCACCATAGCCCTCTATGCGCTTCCAAATATCCTTTGCCAATTCCACAAGAACAGCCTTAGCGAAAGGCTTCTCGAAGGGAAAGATGTAACTCTGTGAGATGAATTAACAGAACACAGAGCAGTTTCTCAGAAAGCTTCTTTCCAGTTTTGAACGGAAGATATTTCCTTTTTCCCCATAGCCCTCTATGGGCATCTAAATATACCTTTGAAAATTCCACAAGAACAGCCTTAGCGAAAGGCTTCTTGAAGGAAAGATGTAACACTGTGAGATGAATTAACAGAACACAGAGCAGTTTCTCAGAAAGATTCTTTCCGGTTTTGAACGGAAGATATTTCCTTTTTCACCATAGCCCTCTATGCGCTTCCAAATATCCTTTGCCAATTCCAAAAGAACAGCCTTGGCGAAAGGCTTCTTGAAGGCAAAGATGTAACTCTGTGAGATGAATTAACAGAACACACAGCAGTTTCTCAGAAACCATCTTTCCAGTTTTGAACGGAAGATATTTACTTTTTCACCATAGCCCTCTACCGGCTTCCAAATATCCCTTTGCCAATTCCACAAGAACATCCTTAGCGAAAGGCTTCTTGAAGAGAAAGATGTAACTCTGTGAGATGAATTAACAGAACACAGAGCAGTTTCTCAGAAAGCTTCTTTCCAGTTTTGAACGGAAGATATTTCCTTTTTAACCATAGGCCTCTATGGGCTTCCAAATATCACTTTGCCAATTACACAAGAACAACCTTAGCGAAAGGCTTCTTGAAGGGACAGATGTAACTCTGTGAGATGAATTAACAGAACACAGAGCAGTTTCTCAGAAAGCTTCTTTCCAGTTTTGAACGGAAGATATTTCCTTTTTCCCCGTAGCCCTCTATGGGCTTCCAAATATCATTTTGCCAATTCCACAAGAACAGCCTTAGCGAAAGGCTTCCTGAAGAGAAAGATGTAACTGTGTGAGGTGAATTAACAGAACACAGAGCAGTTTCTCAGAAAGCTTCTTTCCAGTTTTGAACGGAAGATATTTCCTTTTTCACCATAGCCCTCTATGGGCTTCCAAATATCCCTTTGCAAATTCCACAAGAACAGCCTTAGCGAAAGTCTTCTTAAAGGGAATGATGTAAGTCTGTGAGATGAATTAACAGAACACAGAGCAGTTTCTCAGAAGCCTTCTTTCCATTTTTGAACGGAAGATATTTCCTTTTTCACCATAGCCCTCTATGGGCTTCCAAATATCACTTTGCCAATTCCACAAGAACAGCCTTAGCGAAAGGCTTCTTGATGGGAATGATGTAACTCTGTGAGTTGAATTAACAGAAAGCAGAAGGGTTTCTCAGAAAGCTTCTTTTTAGTTTTTAACGGAAGATATTTCCTTTTTCACCTTAGCCCTCTATGGGCTTCCAAATATCCCTTTGCCAATTCCACAAGAACAGCCTTAGCGAAAGGCTTCTTGAAGGGAAAGATGTAACTCTGTGAGATGAATTAACAAAACACAGAGGAGTTTCTCAGAAAGGTTCTTTCCAGTTTTGATCGGAAGATATTTCCTTTTTCACCATAGCCCTCTATGGGCTTCCAAATATCCCTTTGCCAATTCCTCAAGAACAGTCTTAGCGAAAGGCTTCTTGAAGGGAAAGATGTAACTCTGTGAGAAGAATTAACAGAACACAGAGCATTTTCTCAAAAAGGTTCTTTCCAGTTTTGAACGGAAGATATTTCCTTTTCCACCATAGCCCTCTATGCGCTTCCAAATATCACTCTGCCAATTCCACAAGAACAGCCTTAGCGAAAGGCTTCTTGAAGGGAAAGATGTAACTCTGTGAGATGAACTAACAGAACACAGAGCAGTTTCTCAGAAAGCTTCTTTCCGGTTTTGAACGGAAGATATTTCCTTTTTCACCATAGCCCTCTATGGGCTTCCAAATATCGCTTTGCCAACTCCACAAGAACAGCCTTAGCGAAAGGCTTCTTGAAGGAAAGATGTAACTCTCTGAGATGAATTAACAGAACACAGAGCAGTTTCTCATAAAGCTTCTTTCCAGTTTTTAACGGAAGATATTTCCTTTTTCACCAGAGCCCTCTATGGGCTTCCAAATATCACTTTGCCAATTCCACAAGAACAGCCTTAGCGAAAGGCTTCTTGAAGGGAAAGATGTATGTCTGTGAGATGAATTAACAGAACACAAAGCAGTTTCTCAGAAAGCTTCTTTGCAGTTTTCAACGGAAGAGATTTCCTTATTCACCATAGCCCTCTATGGGCTTCCAAATATCCCTTTGCCAATTCCACAAGAACAGCCTAAGCGAAAAGCTTCTTGAAGGGAAAGATGTAACTCTCTGAGATGAATTAACAGAACACAAATCAGTTTCTCAGAAAGCTTCTTTCCAGTTTTTAACGGAACATATTTCCTTTTTCACCATAGCCCTCTATGGCCTTCCAAATATCCCTTTGACAATTCCACAAGAAGAGACTTAGCGAAAGGCTTCTTGAAGGGAAAGATGTAATTCTTTGAAATGAATTAACAGAACACAAAGCAGTTTCTCAGAAAGCTTCTTTCCAGTTTTGAACGGAAGATATTTCCTTTTTCACCATATCCCTCTATGGGATTCCTAATATCACTTTGCCAATTCCACAAGAGCAGCCTTATTGAAAGGCTTCTTGAAGGGAAAGATGTAACCCTGTGAGATGATTTAACAGAACACAGAGCAGTTTCTCACAAAGCTTCTTTCCAGTTTTTAACGGAAGATATTTCCTTTTTCACCATAGCCCTCTAGGGGTTCCAAATATCCCTTTGCCAATTCCACAAGAACAGCCTTAGCGAAAGGCTTCTTGAAGGGAAAGATGTAACTCTGTGAGATGAATTGACAGAACGCAGAGCAGTTTCTCAGGAAGCTACTTTCCAGTTTTGAGCGGAAGATATTTCCTTTTCACCATAGCCCTCTATGGGCTTCCAAATATCCTTTGCCAATTCCACAAGAACAGCCTTAGCGAAGGCTTCTTGAAGGAAAGATGTAAGTCTGTGAGATGAATTAACAGAACACAGAGCAGTTTCTCAGAAAGCTTCTTTCCAGTTTTAATGAAGATATTTCCTTTTCACCATAGCCCTCTATGGGCTTCCAAATATCCTTTGCCAATTCCACAAGAACAGCCTTAGCGAAAGGCTTCTTGAAGGAAGATGTAACTCTGTGAGATGAATTAACAGAACACAAAGCAGTTTCTCAAGCTTCTTTCCAGTTTTGAGCGGAAGATATTTCCTTTTCACCATAGCCCTCTATGGGCTTCCAAATATCCTTTGCCAATTCCACAAGAACAGCCTTAGCGAAAGGCTTCTTGAAGGAAAGATGTAACTCTGTGAGATGAATTAACAGAACACAGAGCAGTTTCTCAGAAAGCTTCTTTCCAGTTTTGAGCGGAAGATATTTCCTTTTCACCATAGCCCTCTATGGGCTTCCAAATATCCTTTGCCAATTCCACAAGAACAGCCTTAGCGAAAGGCTTCTTGAAGGAAAGATGTAACTCTGTGAGATGAATTAACAGAACACAGAGCAGTTTCTCAGAAAGCTTCTTTCCAGTTTTGAGCGGAAGATATTTCCTTTTTCACCATAGCCTCTATGGGCTTCAAATATCCTTTGCCAATTCCACAAGAACAGCCTTAGCGAAAGGCTTCTTGAAGGAAAGATGTAACTCTGTGAGATGAATTAACAGAACACAGAGCAGTTTCTCAGAAAGCTTCTTTCCAGTTTTGAGCGGAAGATATTTCCTTTTTCACCATAGCCCTCTATGGGCTTCCAAATATCACTCTGCCAATTCCACAAGAACAGCCTTAGCGAAAGGCTTTGAAGGAAAGATGTAACTCTGTGAGATGAATTAACAGAACACAGAGCAGTTTCTCAGAAAGCTTCTTTCCATTTTTGAACGGAAGATATTTCCTTTTTCACCATAGCCCTCTATGGGCTTGCAAATATCGCTTTGCCAATTCCACAAGAGCAGCCTTAGCGAAAGGCTTCTTGAAGGCAAAGATGTAACTCTGTGAGATGAATTAACAGAACACAGAGCAGTTTCTCAGAAAGCTTCTTTCCAGTTTTGAACGGAAGATTTTTCCTTTTTCACCATAGGCCTCTATGGGCTTCCAAATATCACTTTGCCAATTCCACAAGAACAACCTTAGCGAAAGGCTTCTTGAAGGGAAAGATGTAACTCTGTGAGATGAATTAACAGAACACAGAGCAGTTTCTCAGGGAGTTTCTTTAAAATTTTGAACGGAAGATATTTCCTTTTTCACCATAGCCCTCTGTGGGCTTCCAAATATCCCTTTGCCAATTCCTCAAGAACAGTCTTAGCGAAAGGCTTCTTGAAGGGAAAGATGTAACTCTGTGAGATGAATTAACAGAACACGGAGCAGTTTCTCAGTAAGCTTCTTTCCGGTTTTGAACGGAAGATATATACTTTTTCACCATTGCCCTCTATGGGGTTCCAAATATCCCTTTGCCAATTCCACAAGAACAGCCTTAGCGAAAGGCTTCTTGAAGGGAAAGATGTAACTCTTTGAGATGAATTAACAGAACACAGAGCAGTTTCTCAGAAAGCTACTGTCCAGTTTTGAACGGAAGATATTTTTTTCACCATAGCCCTCTATGGGCTTCCAATTATCACTTTGCCAATTCCACAAGAACAGCCTTAGCGAAGGCTTCTTGAAGGGAAGATGTAACTCTGTGAGATGAATTAACAGAACACAGAGCAGTTTCTCAGAAAGTTCTTTCCAGTTTTGAGCGGAAGATATTTCCTTTTTCACCGTAGCCCTCTAAGGGCTTCCAAATATCACTTTGCCAATTCACAAGAACAGCCTTGGCGAAAGGCTTCTTGAAGGAAAGATGTAACTCTGTGAGATGAATTTACAGTGCACAGAGCAGTTTCTCAAGCTTCTTTCCAGTTTTGAGCGGAAGATATTTCCTTTTTCCCGTAGCCCTCTATGGGCTTCAAATATCCTTTGCCAATTCCACAAGAACAGCCTTAGCGAAAGGCTTCTTGAAGGAAAGATGTAACCTGTGAGATGAATTAACAGAACAGAGCAGTTTCTCAAGCTTCTTTCCAGTTTTGAAGCGGAAGATATTTCCTTTTTCACCGTAGCCCTCTAAGGGTTCCAAGTATCCTTTGCCAATTCACAAGAACAGCCTTAGCGAAAGGCTTCTTGAAGGGAAGATGTAACTCTGTGAGATGAATTAACAGAACACAGAGCAGTTTCTCAGAAAGCTTCTTTCCATTTTTGAACGGAAGATATTTCCTTTTTCACCGTAGCCCTCTATGGGCTTCCAAATATCCTTTGCCAATTCCACAAGAACAGCCTCAGCGAAAGCCTTCTTGAAGGAAAGATGTAACTCTGTGAGATCAATTAACAGAAAACAGAGCAGTTTATCAGAAAGCTTCTTTCCAGTTTAGAACGGAAGATATTTCCTTTTTCACCGTAGCCCTCTATGGGCTTCCAAATATCACTTTGCCAATTCACAAGAACAGCCTTAGCGAAGGCTTCTTGAAGGAAAGATGTAACTCTGTGAGATGAATTAACAGAACACAGAGCAGTTTCTCAGAAAGCTTCTTTCCAGTTTTGAGCGGAAGATATTTCCTTTTCACCATAGGCCTCTATGGGCTTCCAAATATCACTTTGCCAATTTCACAAGAACAACCTTAGCGAAGGCTTCTTGAAGGGAAAGATGTAACTCTGTGAGATGAATTAACAGAACACAGAGCAGTTTCTCAAGCTTCTTTCCAGTTTTTAACGGAAGATATTTTTTTTCACCATAGCATTTATGGGCTTCCAAATATCGCTTTGCCAATTCCACAAGAACAGACTTAGCGAAGGCTTCTTGAAGGAAAGATGTAACTCTGTGAGATGAATTAACAGAACACAGAGCAGTTTCTCAAGCTTCTTTCCAGTTTTGAGCGGAAGATATTTCCTTTTTCACCGTAGCCCTCTATGGGCTTCCAAATATCCTTTGCCAATTCCACAAGAACAGCCTTAGCGAAGGCTTCTTGAAGGGAAAGATGTAACTCTGTGAGATGAATTAACAGAACACAGAGCAGTTTCTCAGAGAGCTTCTTTAAAGTTTTGAACGGAAGATATTTCCTTTTTCACCATAGCCCTCTGTGGGCTTCCAAATATCCCTTTGCCAATTCCACAAGAACAGCCTTAGCGAAAAGCTTCTTGAAGGGAAAGATGTAACTCTGTGAGATGAATTAACAGAACACAGAGCAGTTTCTCAGAAAGCTTCTTTCCAGTTTTGAACCGAAGATATTTCCTTTTTCACCATAGCCCTCTATGGGCTTCCAAATATCCCTTGCCAATTCCACAAGAACAGCCTTAGCGAAAGGCTTCTTGAAGGAAAGATGTAACTCTGTGAGATGAATTAACAGAACACAGAGCAGTTTCTCAGAAAGCTTCTTTCCAGTTTTGAACGGAAGATATTTCCTTTTTCACCATAGCCTCAGTGGGCTTCCAAATATCCTTTGCCAATTCCACAAGAACAGCCTTAGCGAAGGCTTCTTGAAGGAAAGATGTAACTCTGTGAGATGAATTAACAGAACACAGAGTCGTTTCTCAGAAAGCTTCTTTCTAGTTCTGAGCGGAAGATATTTCCTTTTCACCATAGCCCTCTAGGGGCTTCCAAATATCACTCTGCCAATTCCAAAAGAACAGCCTTAGCGAAGGCTTCTTGAAGGGAAAGATGTGACTCTGTGAGATGAATTAACAGAACACAGAGCAGTTTCTCAAGCTTCTTTCCAGTTTTGAGCGGAAGATATTTCCTTTTTCACCATAGCCCTCTAGGGGCTTCCAAATATCCCTTTGCCAATTCCACAAGAACAGCCTTAGCGAAAGGCTTCTTGAAGGGAAAGATGTATCTCTGTGAGATGAATTAACAGAACACAGAGCAGTTTCTCAGAAAGCTTCTTTCCGGTTTTGAACGGAAGATATTTCCTTTTTCACCATAGCCCTCTATGGGCTTCCAAATATCCCTTTGCCAATTCCACAAGAACAGCATTACCGAAAGGCTTCTTGAAAGGAAAGATGTAACTCTGTGAGATGAATTAACAGAACAAAGAGCAGTTTCTAAGAAAGCTACTTTCCAGTTTTGAATGGAAGATATTTCCTTTTTCCCCGTAGCCCTCTATGTTGTTCCAAATATCACGTTGCCAATTCCACAAGAACAGACTTAGCGAAAGTCTTCTTGAAGGGAAAGATGTAACTCTGTGAGATGAATTAACAGAACACAGAGCCGTTTCTCAGAAAGCTTCTTTCCAGTTTTGAACGGAAGATATTTCCTTTTTCACCATAGCCCTCTATGGGCTTCCAAATATCACTCTGCCAATTCCAAAAGAACAGCCTTAGCGAAAGGCTTCTTGAAAGGAAAGATGTAGCTCTGTGAGATGAATTAACAGAACACAGAGCAGTTTCTCATAAAGCTTCTTTCCAGTTTTGAACGGAAGATATTTCCTTTTTCACCATAGCTCTCTATGGGCTTCCAAATATCCTTTGCCAATTCCACAAGAACAGCCTCAGCGAAAGGCTTCTTGAAGGAAAGATGTAACTCTGTGAGATGAATTAACAGAACACAGAGCAGTTTCTCAGAAAGCTTCTTTCCGGTTTTGAGCGGAAGATATTTCCTTTTCACCATAGCCCTCTATGGGCTTGCAAATATCCTTGCCAATTCCACAAGAGCAGCCTTAGCGAAAGGCTTCTTGAAGGAAAGATGTAACTCTGTGAGATGAATTAACAGAACACAGAGCAGTTTCTCAGAAAGCTTCTTTCCGGTTTTGAACGGAAGATATTTCCTTTTCACCATAGCCCTCTATGGGCTTCCAAATATCCTTTGCCAATTCCACAGAACAGCCTTAGCGAAAGGCTTCTTGAAGGGAAAGATGTAACTCTGTGAGATGAATTAACAGAACACAGAGCAGTTTCTCAGAAAGCTTCTTTCCAGTTTTGAGCGGAAGATATTTCCTTTTTCCCGTAGCCCTCTATGGGCTTCCAAATATCACTCTGCCAATTCCACAAGAACAGACTTAGCGAAAGGCTTCTTGAAGGAAAGATGTAACTCTGTGAGATGAATTAACAGAACACAGAGCAGTTTCTCAAGCTTCTTTCCAGTTTTGAACGGAAGATATTTCCTTTTCACCATAGCCCTCTATGGGCTTCCAAATATCCTTTGCCAATTCCTCAAGAACAGCCTTAGCGAAAGGCTTCTTGAAGGGAAAGATGTAACTCTGTGAGATGAATTAACAGAACACAGAGCAGTTTCTCAGAAAGGTTCTTTCCAGTTTTGAACGGAAGATATTTACTTTTTCACCATAGCCCTCTATGGGCTTCCAAATATCCCTTTGCCAATTCCACAAGAACAGCCTTAGCGAAAGGCTTCTTGAAGGGAAAGATGTAACTCTGTGAGATGAATTAACAGAACACAGAGCAGTTTCTCAGAAAGCTAATGTCCAGTTTTGAACGGAAGATATTTCCTTTTTCCCCTTAGCCCTCTATGGGCTTCCAATTATCACTTTGCCAATTCCACAAGAACAGACTTAGCGAAAGGCTTCTTGAAGGGAAAGATGTAACTCTGTGAGATGAATTAACAGAACACAGAGCAGTTTCTCAGAAAGCTTCTTTCCAGTTTTGAACGGAAGATATTTCCTTTTTCACCATAGCCCTCTATGGGCTTCCAAATATCCCTTTGCCAATTCCACAAGAACAGCCTTAGCGAAAGGCTTCTTGAAGGGAAAGATGTAACTCTGTGAGATGAATTAACAGAACACAGAGCAGTTTCTCATAAAGCTTCTTTCCGGTTTTGAGCGGAAGATATTTCCTTTTTCACCATAGCCCTCTATGGGCTTCCAAATATCCTTTGCCAATTCCACAGAACAGCCTTAGCGAAAGGCTTCTTGAAGGGAAAGATGTAACTCTGTGAGATGAATTAACAGAACACAGAGCAGTTTCTCAGAAAGCTAATGTCCAGTTTTGAACGGAAGATATTTCCTTTTTCCCCGTAGACCTCTATGGGCTTCCAATTATCACTTTGCCAATTCCACGAGAACAGACTTAGCGAAAGGCTTCTTGAAGGGAAAGATGTAACTCTGTGAGATGAATTAACAGAACACAGAGCAGTTTTCTCAGAAAGCTTTTTTCCAGTTTTGAACGGAAGATATTTCCTTTTTCACCATAGCCCTCTATGGGCTTCCAAATATCACTTTGCCAATTCCACAAGAACAGACTTAGCGAAGGGCTTCTTGAAGGGAAAGATGTAACTCTGTGAGATGAATTAACAGAGCACAGAGCAGTTTCTCAGAAAGCTTCTTTCCAGTTTTGAACGGTAGATATTTCCTTTTTCCCCGTAGCCCTCTATGGGCTTCAAAATATCCCTTTGCCAATTCTACAAGAACAGACTTATCGAAAGGCTTCTTGAAGGGAAAGATGTAACTCTGTGAGATGAATTAACAGAACACAGAGCAGTTTCTCAGAAAGCTTCTTTCCAGTTTTGAACGGAAGATATTTCCTTTTTCTCCGTAGCCCTCTATGGGCTTCCAAATATCCCTTTGCCAATTCCACAAGAACCGCCTTAGCGAATGGCTTCTTGAAGGGAAAGATGTAACTCTGTGAGATGAATTAACAGAACACAGAGCAGTTTCTCAGAAAGATTCTTTCCAGTTTTGAACCGAAGATACTTCCTTTTTCACCATAGCCCTCTACGGGCTTGCAAATATCCCTTTGCCAATTCCACCAGAACAGCCTTAGCGAAAGGCTTCTTGAAGGCAAAGATGTAACTCTGTGAGATGAATTAACAGAACACAGAGCAGTTTCTCAGAAAGCTTCTTTCCAGTTTTGAACGGAAGATATTTCCTTTTTCACCATAGCCCTCTATGGGCTTCCAAATATCCCTTTGCCAATTCCACAAGAACAGCCTTAGCGAAAGGCTTCTTGAAGGGAAAGATGTAACTCTGTGAGATGAATTAACAGAACACAGAGCAGTTTCTCAGAAAGCTTCTTTCCGGTTTTGAACGGAAGATATTTCCTTTTTCATCTTAGGCCTCTATGGGCTTCCAAATATCCCTTTGCCAATTCCACAAGAACAGCCTTAGCGAAAGGCTTCTTGAAGGGAAAGATGTAACTCTGTGAGATGAATTAACAGAACACAGAGCAGTTTCTCAGAAAGCTTCTTTCCAGTTTTGAACGGAAGATATTTCCTTTTTCACCATAGCCCTCTATGGGCTTCCAAATATCCCTTGCCAATTCCACAAGAACAGCCTTAGCGAAAGGCTGCTTGAAGGAAAGATGTAACTCTGTGAGATGAATTAACAGAACACAGAGCAGTTTCTCAGAAAGCTTCTTTCCAGTTTTGAACGGAAGATATTTCCTTTTTCACCATAGCCCTCTATGGGCTTCCAAATATCCCTTTGCCAATTCCACAAGAACAGCCTTAGCGAAAGGCTTCTTGAAGGAAAGATGTAACTCTGTGAGATGAATTAACAGAACACAGAGCAGTTTCTCAGAAAGCTACTTTCCAGTTTTGAACGGAAGATATTTCCTTTTTCCCGTAGCCCTCTATGGGCTTCAAAATATCCTTGCCAATTCCACAAGAACAGCCTTAGCGAATGGCTTCTTGAAGGAAAGATGTAACTCTGTGAGATGAATTAACAGAACACAGAGCAGTTTCTCAAGCTTCTTTCCAGTTTTGAGCGGAAGATATTTCCTTTTTCACCGTAGCCCTGTGGGCTTCCAAATATCCCTTTGCCAATTCCACAAGAACAGCCTTAGCGAAAGGCTTCTTGAAGGGAAAGATGTAACTCTGTGAGATGAATTAACAGAACACAGAGCAGTTTCTCAGAAAGCTTCTTTCCGGTTTTGAACGGAAGATATTTCCTTTTTCACCGTAGCCCTCTATGGGCTTCCAAATATCCCTTTGCCAATTCCAGAAGAACAGCCTCAGCGAAAGCCTTCTTGAAGGGTAAGATGTAACTCTGTGAGATCAATTAACAGAAAACAGAGCAGTTTATCAGAAAGCATCTTTCCAGTTTAGAACGGAAGATATTTCCTTTTTCACCATAGGCCTCTATGGGCTTCCAAATATCACTTTGCCAATTCCACAAGAAAAACCTTAGCGAAAGGCTTCTTGAAGGGAAAGATGTAACTCTGTGAGATGAATTAACAGAACACAGAGCAGTTTCTCAGAAAGCTTCTTTCCAGTTTTGAGCGGAAGATATTTCCTTTTTCACCATAGCCTCTATGGGCTTCCAAATATCCTTGCCAAATCCACAAGAACAGCCTTAGCGAAAGGCTTCTTGAAGGGAAAGATGTAACTCTGTGAGATGAATTAACAGAACACAGAGCAGTTTCTCAAGCTTCTTTCCAGTTTTGAGCGGAAGATATTTCCTTTTTCACCATAGCCCTCTATGGGCTTCCAAATATCCTTTGCCAATTTCACAAGAACAACCTTAGCGAAGGCTTCTTGAAGGAAAGATGTAACTCTGTGAGATGAATTAACAGAACACAGAGCAGTTTCTCAAGCTTCTTTCCAGTTTTGAGCGGTAGATATTTCCTTTTTCCCCATAGCCCTTTATGGGCTTCCAAATATCGCTTTGCCAATTCCACAAGAACAGCCTTAGCGAAAACTTCTTGAAGGAAAGATGTAACTCTGTGAGATGAATTAACAGAACACAGAGCAGTTTCTCAAGCTTCTTTCCTGTTTTGAGCGGAAGATATTTCCTTTTTCCCGTAGCCCTCTATGGGCTTCAAAATATCCTTGCCAATTCCACAAGAACAACCTTAGCGAAAGGCTTCTTGAAGGAAAGATGTAACTCTGTGAGATGAATTAACAGAACACAGAGCAGTTTCTCAAGCTTCTTTCCAGTTTTGAGCGGAAGATATTTCCTTTTTCACCGTAGCCCTCTATGGGCTTCAAAATATCCTTTGCCAATTCCACAAGAACAGCCTTAGCGAAAGGCTTCTTGAAGGGAAAGATGTAACTCTGTGAGATGAATTAACAGAACACAGAGCAGTTTCTCAAGCTTCTTTCGGTTTTGAGCGGAAGATATTTCCTTTTTCACCGTAGCCCTCTATGGGCTTCCAAATATCCTTTGCCAATTCCACAAGAACAGCCTCAGCGAAAGCCTTCTTGAAGGGTAAGATGTAACTCTGTGAGATGAATTAACAGAACACAGAGCAGTTTCTCAGAAAGCATCTTTCCAGTTTTGAGCGGAAGATATTTCCTTTTTCACCATAGGCCTCTATGGGCTTCCAAATATCCTTTGCCAATTCCACAAGAAAAACCTTAGCGAAAGGCTTCTTGAAGGGAAAGATGTAACTCTGTGAGATGAATTAACAGAACACAGAGCAGTTTCTCAAGCTTCTTTCGGTTTTGAGCGGAAGATATTTCCTTTTTCACCGTAGCCCTCTATGGGCTTCCAAATATCCTTTGCCAATTCCACAAGAACAGCCTCAGCGAAAGCCTTCTTGAAGGGTAAGATGTAACTCTGTGAGATGAATTAACAGAACACAGAGCAGTTTCTCAGAAAGCATCTTTCCAGTTTTGAGCGGAAGATATTTCCTTTTTCACCATAGGCCTCTATGGGCTTCCAAATATCCTTTGCCAATTCCACAAGAAAAACCTTAGCGAAAGGCTTCTTGAAGGGAAAGATGTAACTCTGTGAGATGAATTAACAGAACACAGAGCAGTTTCTCAAGCTTCTTTCCAGTTTTGAGCGGAAGATATTTCCTTTTTCACCCTAGCCCTGTATGGACTTCCAAATATCCTTGCCAAATCCACAAGAACAGCCTTAGCGAAGGCTTCTTGAAGGAAAGATGTAACTCTGTGAGATGAATTAACAGAACACAGAGCAGTTTCTCAGAAAGCTTCTTTCCAGTTTTGAACGGAAGATATTTCCTTTTTCACCATAGCCCTCTATGGGCTTCCAAATATCACTTTGCCAATTTCACAAGAACAACCTTAGCGAAAGGCTTCTTGAAGGGAAAGATGTAACTCTGTGAGATGAATTAACAGAACACAGAGCAGTTTCTCAGAAAGCTTCTTTCCAGTTTTGAACGGTAGATATTTCCTTTTTCCCCATAGCCCTTTATGGGCTTCCAAATATCGCTTTGCGAATTCCACAAGAACAGCCTTAGCGAAAGGCTTCTTGAAGGGAAAGATGTAACTCTGTGAGATGAATTAACAGAACACAGAGCAGTTTCTCAGAAAGCTTCTTTCCTGTTTTGAACGGAAGATATTTCCTTTTTCACCATAGCCCTCTATGGGCTTCCAAATATCCCTTTGCCAATTCCACAAGAACAGCCTTAGCGAAAGGCTTCTTGAAGGGAAAGATGTAACTCTGTGATATGAATTAACAGAACACAGAACAGTTTCTCAGAGAGCTTCTTTCCAGTTTTGAACGGAAGATATTTCCTTTTTCAGCATAGCCCTCTGTGGGCTTCCAAATATCACTTTGCCAATTCCACAAGAACAGCCTTAGCGAAAGGCTTCTTGAAGGAAAGATGTAACTCTGTGAGATGAATTAACAGAACACAGAGCAGTTTCTCAGTAAGGTTCTTTCCGGTTTGAGCGGAAGATATATACTTTTTCACCATAGCCCTCATGGGCTTCCAAATATCCCTTTGCTAATTCCACAAGAACAGCCTTAGCGAAAGGCTTGAAGGAAAGATGTAACTCTGTGAGATGAATTAACAGAACACAGAGCAGTTTCTCAGAAATCTAATGTCCAGTTTTGAACAGAAGATATTTCCTTTTTCCCGTAGCCCTCTATGGGCTTCCAATTATCACTTTGCTAATTCCACAAGAACAGACTTAGCGAAAGGCTTCTTGAAGGAAAGATGTAACTCTGTGAGATGAATTAACAGAACACAGAGCAGTTTCTCAGAAAGCTTCTTTCCAGTTTTGAACGGAAGATATTTCCTTTTCACCATAGCCCTCTATGGGCTTCCAAATATCCTTGCCAATTCCACAAGAACAGCCTTAGCGAAAGGCTTTGAAGGAAAGATGTAACTCTGTGAGATGAATTAACAGAACACAGAGCAGTTTCTCAGAGAGCTTCTTTAAAGTTTTGAACGGAAGATATTTCCTTTTTCACCATAGCCCTGTGGGCTTCCAAATATCCTTTGCCAATTCCACAAGAACAGCCTTAGCGAAAGGCTTCTTGAAGGAAGATGTAACTCTGTGAGATGAATTAACAGAACACAGAGCAGTTTCTCAGTAAGGTTCTTTCCGGTTTGAGCGGAAGATATATACTTTTTCACCATAGCCTCTATGGGCTTCCAAATATCCTTTGCCAATTCCACAAGAACAGCCTTAGCGAAAGGCTTCTTGAAGGAAAGATGTAACTCTGTGAGATGAATTAACAGAACACAGAGCAGTTTCTCAGTAAGGTTCTTTCCGGTTTGAGCGGAAGATATATACTTTTTCACCATAGCCTCTATGGGCTTCCAAATATCCTTTGCCAATTCCACAAGAACAGCCTTAGCGAAGGCTTCTTGAAGGAAAGATGTAACTCTGTGAGATGAATTAACAGAACACAGAGCAGTTTCTCAGAAATCTAATGTCCAGTTTTGAACAGAAGATATTTCCTTTTTCCCCATAGCCCTCTATGGGCTTCCAATTATCACTTTGATAATTCCACAAGAACAGACTTAGCGAAAGGCTTCTTGAAGGAAAGATGTAACTCTGTGAGATGAATTAACAGAACACAGAGCAGTTTCTCAGAAAGCTTCTTTCCAGTTTTGAACGGAAGATATTTCCTTTTCACCATAGCCCTCTATGGGCTTCCAAATATCCCTTTGCTAATTCCACAAGAACAGCCTTAGCGAGAGGCTTCTTGAAGGAAAGATGTAACTCTGTGAGATGAATTAACAGAACACAGAGCAGTTTCTCAGAGAGCTTCTTTAAAGTTTTGAACGGAAGATATTTCCTTTTCACCATAGCCCTCTGTGGGCTTCCAAATATCCTTTGCCAATTCCACAAGAACAGCCTTAGCGAAAGGCTTTTGAAGGGAAAGATGTAACTCTGTGAGATGAATTAACAGAACACAGAGCAGTTTCTCAGTAAGGTTCCTTCCGGTTTGAGCGGAAGATATATACTTTTCACCATAGCCTCTATGGGCTTCCAAATATCCTTTGCCAATTCCACAAGAACAGCCTTAGCGAAAGGCTTGAAGGAAAGATGTAACTCTGTGAGATGAATTAACAGAACACAGAGCAGTTTCTCAGAAATCTAATGTCCAGTTTTGAACGGAAGATATTTCCTTTTCACCATAGCCTCTATGGGCTTCCAATTATCACTTTGCCAATTCCACAAGAACAGACTTAGCGAAAGGCTTCTTGAAGGGAAAGATGTAACTCTGTTAGATGAATTAACAGAACACAGAGCAGTTTCTCAGAAAGCTTCTTTCCAGTTTTGAACGGAAGATATTTCCTTTTCACCATAGCCCTCTATGGGCTTCCAAATATCACTTTGCCAATTCCACAAGAACAGACTTAGCGAAAGGCTTCTTGAAGGAAAGATGTAACTCTGTAAGATGAATTAACAGAGCACAGAGCAGTTTCTCAGAAAGCTTCTTTCCAGTTTTGAAGCGGAAGATATTTCCTTTTTCCCGTAGCCCTCTATGGGCTTCAAATATCCTTGCCAATTCCACAAGAACAGCCTTAGCGAAAGGCTTCTTGAAGGGAAAGATGTAACTCTATGAGATGAATTAACAGAACACAGAGCAGTTTCTCAGAAGCTTCTTTCCAGTTTTGAAGCGGAAGATATTTCCTTTTTCACCATAGCCCTCTAAGGGCTTCCAAATATCCTTTGCCAATTCCACAAGAACAGCCTTAGCGAAAGGCTTCTTGAAGGGAAAGATGTAACTCTGTGAGATGAATTTACAGAACACAGAGCAGTTTCTCAGAAAGCTTCTTTCCGGTTTTGAGCGGAAGATATTTCCTTTTTCACCATAGCCCTCTATGGGCTTCAAATATCCTTTGCCAATTCCACAAGAACAGACTTAGCGAAAGGCTTCTTGAAGGAAAGATGTAACTCTGTGAGATGAATTAACAGAACACAAAGCAGTTTCTCAAGCTTCTTTCCAGTTTTGAACGAAGATATTTCCTTTTTCCCGTAGCCCTCTATTGGCTTCCAAATATCCTTTGCCAATTCTACAAGAACAGACTTATCGAAGGCTTCTTGAAGGGAAAGATGTAACTCTGTGAGATGAATTAACAGAACACAGAGCAGTTTCTCAGAAAGCTTTTTCCAGTTTTGAACGGAAGATATTTCTTTTTCACCATAGCCTCTATGGGCTTCCAAATATCACTTTGCCAATTCTACAAGAACAGACTTAGCGAAGGCTTCTTGAAGGGAAAGATGTAACTCTGTGAGATGAATTAACAGGAACACAGAGCAGTTTCTCAGAAAGCTTCTTTCCAGTTTTGAACGGTAGATATTTCCTTTTTCCCCGTAGCCCTCTATGGGCTTCAAAATATCCTT
The DNA here is from genome assembly GCA_023783455.1 of Erythrocebus patas. Taxonomy (NCBI): domain Eukaryota; kingdom Metazoa; phylum Chordata; class Mammalia; order Primates; family Cercopithecidae; genus Erythrocebus; species Erythrocebus patas. The sequence continues at coordinate 27,209 of JAKFHT010001009.1, forward strand.
TGCCAATTCTACAAGAACAGACTTATCGAAAGGCTTCTTGAAGGGAAAGATGTAACTCTGTGAGATGAATTAACAGAACACAGAGCAGTTTCTCAGAAAGCTTCTTTCCAGTTTTGAGCGGAAGATATTTCCTTTTTCACCGTAGCCCTCTATGGGCTTCCAAATATCCTTTGCCAATTCCACAAGAACCGCCTTAGCGAATGGCTTCTTGAAGGGAAAGATGTAACTCTGTGAGATGAATTAACAGAACACAGAGCAGTTTCTCAGAAAGATTCTTTCCAGTTTTGAACCGAAGATACTTCCTTTTTCACCATAGCCCTCTACGGGCTTGCAAATATCCCTTTGCCAATTCCACCAGAAGAGCCTTAGTGAAAGGCTTCTTGAAGGCAAAGATGTAACTCTGTGAGATGAATTAACAGAACACAGAGCAGTTTCTCAGAAAGCTTCTTTCCAGTTTTGAACGGAAGATATTTCCTTTTTCACCATAGCCCTCTATGGGCTTCCAAATATCCCTTTGCCAATTCCTCAAGAACAGCCTTAGCGAAACGCTTCTTGAAGGGAAAGATGTAACTCTGTGAGATGAATTAACAGAACACAGAGCAGTTTCTCAGAAAGCTTCTTTCCGGTTTTGAACGGAAGATATTTCCTTTTTCATCTTAGGCCTCTATGGGCTTCCAAATATCACTTTGCCCATTCCACAAGAACAACCTTAGCGAAAGGCTTCTTGAAGGGAAAGATGTAACTCTGTGAGATGAATTAACAGAACACAAAACAGTTTCTCAGAAAGCTTCTTTCCAGTTTTGAACGGAAGATATTTCCTATTTCACCATAGCCCTCTAAGGGCCTAAAAATATCCCTTTGCCAATTCCACAAGAACAGCGTTAGCGAAAGGCTGCTTGAAGGGAAAGATGTAACTCTGTGAGATGAATTAACAGAGCACAGAGCAGTCTCTCAGAAAGCTTCTTTCCAGTTTTGAACGGTAGATATTTCCTTTTTCCCCGTAGCCCTCTATGGGCTTCAAAATATCCCTTTGCCAATTCCACAAGAACAGCCTTAGCGAATGGCTTCTTGAAGGGAAAGATGTAACTCTGTGAGATGAATTAACAGAACACAGAGCAGTTTCTCAGAAAGCTTCTTTCCAGTTTTGAACGGAAGATATTTCCTTTTTCACCGTAGCCCTGTATGGGCTTCCAAATATCCCTTTGCCAATTCCACAAGAACAGCCTTAGCGAAAGGCTTCTTGAAGGGAAAGATGTAACTCTGTGAGATGAATTAACAGAACACAGAGCAGTTTCTCAGAAAGCTTCTTTCCGGTTTTGAACGGAAGATATTTCCTTTTTCACCGTAGCCCTCTATGGGCTTCCAAATATCCCTTTGCCAATTCCAGAAGAACAGCCTCAGCGAAAGCCTTCTTGAAGGGTAAGATGTAACTCTGTGAGATCAATTAACAGAAAACAGAGCAGTTTATCAGAAAGCATCTTTCCAGTTTAGAACGGAAGATATTTCCTTTTTCACCATAGGCCTCTATGGGCTTCCAAATATCACTTTGCCAATTCCACAAGAAAAACCTTAGCGAAAGGCTTCTTGAAGGGAAAGATGTAACTCTGTGAGATGAATTAACAGAACACAGAGCAGTTTCTCAGAAAGCTTCTTTCCAGTTTTGAACGGAAGATATTTCCTTTTTCACCCTAGCCCTGTATGGACTTCCAAATATCCCCTTGCCAAATCCACAAGAACAGCCTTAGCGAAAGGCTTCTTGAAGGGAAAGATGTAACTCTGTGAGATGAATTAACAGAACACAGAGCAGTTTCTCAGAAAGCTTCTTTCCAGTTTTGAACGGAAGATATTTCCTTTTCACCATAGCCCTCTATGGGCTTCCAAATATCACTTTGCCAATTTCACAAGAACAACCTTAGCGAAAGGCTTCTTGAAGGGAAAGATGTAACTCTGTGAGATGAATTAACAGAACACAGAGCAGTTTCTCAGAAAGCTTCTTTCCAGTTTGGAACGGTAGATATTTCCTTTTTCCCATAGCCCTTTATGGGCTTCCAAATATCGCTTTGCCAATTCCACAAGAACAGCCTTAGCGAAGGCTTCTTGAAGGAAAGATGTAACTCTGTGAGATGAATTAACAGAACACAGAGCAGTTTCTCAAGCTTCTTTCCTGTTTTGAACGGAAGATATTTCCTTTTCACCATAGCCCTCTATGGGCTTCCAAATATCCTTTGCCATTCCACAAGAACAGCCTTAGCGAAAGGCTTCTTGAAGGAAAGATGTAACTCTGTGATATGAATTAACAGAACACAGAGCAGTTTCTCAGAGAGCTTCTTTCCAGTTTTGAACGGAAGATATTTCCTTTTTCACCATAGCCTCTATGGGCTTCCAAATATCCTTTGCCAATTCCACAAGAACAGCCTTAGCGAAAGGCTTCTTGAAGGGAAAGATGTAACTCTGTGAGATGAATTAACAGAACACAGAGCAGTTTCTCAGTAAGGTTCTTTCCGGTTTCGAACGGAAGATATATACTTTTTCACCATAGCCCTCTATGGGCTTCCAAATATCCCTTTGCCAATTCCACAAGAACAGCCTTAGCGAAAGGCTTCTTGAAGGGAAAGATGTAACTCTGTGAGATGAATTAACAGAACACAGAGCAGTTTCTCAGAAATCTAATGTCCAGTTTTGAACAGAAGATATTTCCTTTTTCCCCTTAGCCCTCTATGGGCTTCCAATTATCACTTTGCTAATTCCACAAGAACAGACTTAGCGAAAGGCTTCTTGAAGGGAAAGATGTAACTCTGTGAGATGAATTAACAGAACACAGAGCAGTTTCTCAGAAAGCTTCTTTCCAGTTTTGAACGGAAGATATTTCCTTTTTCACCATAGCCCTCTATGGGCTTCCAAATATCCCTTTGCCAATTCCACAAGAACAGCCTTAGCGAAAGGCTTCTTGAAGGGAAAGATGTAACTCTGTGAGATGAATTAACAGAACACAGAGCAGTTTCTCAGAGAGCTTCTTTAAAGTTTTGAACGGAAGATATTTCCTTTTTCACCATAGCCCTGGGTGGGCTTCCAAATATCCCTTTGCCAATTCCACAAGAACAGCCTTAGCGAAAGGCTTCTTGAAGGGAAAGATGTAACTCTGTGAGATGAATTAACAGAACACAGAGCAGTTTCTCAGTAAGGTTCCTTCCGGTTTCGAACGGAAGATATATACTTTTTCACCATAGCCCTCTATGGGCTTCCAAATATCCCTTTGCCGATTCCACAAGAACAGCCTTAGCGAAAGGCTTCTTGAAGGGAAAGATGTAACTCTGTGAGATGAATTAACAGAACACAGAGCAGTTTCTCAGTAAGGTTCTTTCCGGTTTCGAACGGAAGATATATACTTTTTCACCATAGCCCTCTATGGGCTTCCAAATATCCCTTTGCCAATTCCACAAGAACAGCCTTAGCGAAAGGCTTGAAGGGAAAGATGTAACTCTGTGAGATGAATTAACAGAACACAGAGCAGTTTCTCAGAAATCTAATGTCCAGTTTTGAACAGAAGATATTTCCTTTTTCCCCTTAGCCCTCTATGGGCTTCCAATTATCACTTTGATAATTCCACAAGAACAGACTTAGAGAAAGGCTTCTTGAAGTTAAAGATGTAACTCTGTGAGATGAATTAACAGAACACAGAGCAGTTTCTCAGAAAGCTTCTTTCCAGTTTTGAACGGAAGATATTTCCTTTTTCACCATAGCCCTCTATGGGCTTCCAAATATCCCTTTGCCAATTCCACAAGAACAGCCTTAGCGAGAGGCTTCTTGAAGGGAAAGATGTAACTCTGTGAGATGAATTAACAGAACACAGAGCAGTTTCTCAGAGAGCTTCTTTAAAGTTTTGAACGGAAGATATTTCCTTTTTCACCATAGCCCTCTGTGGGCTTCCAAATATCCCTTTGCCAATTCCACAAGAACAGCCTTAGCGAAGGCTTCTTGAAGGAAAGATGTAACTCTGTGAGATGAATTAACAGAACACAGAGCAGTTTCTCAGTAAGGTTCCTTCCGGTTTCGAACGGAAGATATATACTTTTTCACCATAGCCCTCTGTGGGCTTCCAAATATCCCTTTGCCAATTCCACAAGAACAGCCTTAGCGAAAGGCTTCTTGAAGGGAAAGATGTAACTCTGTGAGATGAATTAACAGAACACAGAGCAGTTTCTCAGTAAGGTTCTTTCCGGTTTCGAACGGAAGATATATACTTTTTCACCATAGCCCTCTATGGGCTTCCAAATATCCCTTTGCCAATTCCACAAGAACAGCCTTAGCGAAAGGCTTCTTGAAGGGAAAGATGTAACTCTGTGAGATGAATTAACAGAACACAGAGCAGTTTCTCAGAAATCTAATGTCCAGTTTTGAACAGAAGATATTTCCTTTTTCCCCTTAGCCCTCTATGGGCTTCCAATTATCACTTTGATAATTCCACAAGAACAGACTTAGAGAAAGGCTTCTTGAAGGGAAAGATGTAACTCTGTGAGATGAATTAACAGAACACAGAGCAGTTTCTCAGAAAGCTTCTTTCCAGTTTTGAACGGAAGATATTTCCTTTTTCACCATAGCCCTCTATGGGCTTCCAAATATCCCTTTGCCAATTCCACAAGAACAGCCTTAGCGAGAGGCTTCTTGAAGGGAAAGATGTAACTCTGTGAGATGAATTAACAGAACACAGAGCAGTTTCTCAGAGAGCTTCTTTAAAGTTTTGAACGGAAGATATTTCCTTTTTCACCATAGCCCTCTGTGGGCTTCCAAATATCCCTTTGCCAATTCCACAAGAACAGCCTTAGCGAAAGGCTTCTTGAAGGGAAAGATGTAACTCTGTGAGATGAATTAACAGAACACAGAGCAGTTTCTCAGAAATCTAATGTCCAGTTTTGAACGGAAGATATTTCCTTTTTCCCCGTAGCCCTCTATGGGCTTCCCAATATCACTTTGCCAATTCCACAAGAACAGACTTAGCGAACGGCTTCTTGAAGGGAAAGATGTAACTCTGTTAGATGAATTAACAGAACACAGAGCAGTTTCTCAGAAAGCTTCTTTCCAGTTTTGAACGGAAGATATTTCCTTTTTCACCATAGCCCTCTATGGGCTTCCAAATATCACTTTGCCAATTCCACAAGAACAGACTTAGCGAAGGGCTTCTTGAAGGGAAAGATGTAACTCTGTAAGATGAATTAACAGAGCACAGAGCAGTTTCTCAGAAAGCTTCTTTCCAGTTTTGAACGGTAGATATTTCCTTTTCCCGTAGCCTCTATGGGCTTCAAAATATCCCTTTGCCAATTCCACAAGAACAGCCTTAGCGAAAGGCTTCTTGAAGGGAAAGATGTAACTCTATGAGATGAATTAACAGAACACAGAGCAGTTTCTCAGAAAGCTTCTTTCCAGTTTTGAACGGAAGATATTTCCTTTTCACCATAGCCCTCTATGGGCTTCCAAATATCCGTTTGCCAATTCCACAAGAACAGCCTTAGCGAAAGGCTTCTTGAAGGGAAAGATGTAACTCTGTGAGATGAATTAACAGAACACAGAGCAGTTTCTCAGAAAGCTTCTTTCCGGTTTTGAACGGAAGATATTTCCTTTTTCACCATAGCCCTCTATGGGCTTCCAAATATCCTTTGCCAATTCCACAAGAACAGTCTTAAAAGGCTTCTTGAAGGGAAAGATGTAACTCTGTGAGATGAATTAACAGAACACAGAGCAGTTTCTCAAGCTTCTTTCCAGTTTTGAACGGAAGATATTTCCTTTTCCCGTAGCCCTCTATGGGCTTCCAAATATCACTTTGCCAATTCCACAAGAACAGACTTAGCGAACGGCTTCTTGAAGGGAAAGATGTAACTCTGTGAGATGAATTAACAGAACACAGAGCAGTTTCTCAGAAAGCTTCTTTCCAGTTTTGAGCGGAAGATATTTCCTTTTCACCATAGCCCTCTATGGGCTTCCAAATATCCTTTGCCAATTCCACAAGAACAGCCTTAGCGAAAGGCTTCTTGAAGGAAAGATGTAACTCTGTGAGATGAATTAACAGAACACAGAGCAGTTTCTCAGAGAGCTTCTTTAAAGTTTTGAGCGGAAGATATTTCCTTTTCACCATAGCCCTCTGTGGGCTTCCAAATATCCTTTGCCAATTCCACAAGAACAGCCTTAGCGAAGGCTTCTTGAAGGGAAAGATGTAACTCTGTGAGATGAATTAACAGAACACAGAGCAGTTTCTCAGAAAGCTAATGTCCAGTTTTGAGCGGAAGATATTTCCTTTTCCCCGTAGCCCTCTATGGGCTTCCCAATATCACTTTGCCAATTCCACAAGAACAGACTTAGCGAACGGCTTCTTGAAGGGAAAGATGTAACTCTGTTAGATGAATTAACAGAACACAGAGCAGTTTCTCAGAAAGCTTCTTTCCAGTTTTGACGGAAGATATTTCCTTTTCACCATAGCCCTCTATGGGCTTCCAAATATCACTTTGCCAATTCCACAAGAACAGACTTAGCGAAGGCTTCTTGAAGGAAAGATGTAACTCTGTGAGATGAATTAACAGAGCACAGAGCAGTTTCTCAGAAAGCTTCTTTCCAGTTTTGAACGGTAGATATTTCCTTTTTCCCGTAGCCCTCTATGGGCTTCAAATATCCTTTGCCAATTCCACAAGAACAGCCTTAGCGAAAGGCTTCTTGAAGGGAAAGATGTAACTCTGTGAGATGAATTAACAGAACACAGAGCAGTTTCTCAGAAAGCTTCTTTCCAGTTTTGAACGGAAGATATTTCCTTTTCCCGTAGCCCTCTATGGGCTTCCAAATATCCTTTGCCAATTCCACAAGAACAGCCTTAGCGAAAGGCTTCTTGAAGGGAAAGATGTAACTCTGTGAGATGATTAACAGAACACAGAGCAGTTTCTCAGAAAGCTTCTTTCCGGTTTTGAAGCGGAAGATATTTCCTTTTCACCATAGCCCTCTATGGGCTTCCAAATATCCTTTGCCAATTCCACAAGAACAGTCTTAGCGAAAGGCTTCTTGAAGGGAAAGATGTAACTCTGTGAGATGAATTAACAGAACACAGAGCAGTTTCTCAAGCTTCTTTCCAGTTTTGAACGGAAGATATTTCCTTTTTCCCGTAGCCCTCTATTGGCTTCCAAATATCCTTGCCAATTCTACAAGAACAGACTTAGCGAAGGCTTCTTGAAGGAAAGATGTAACTCTGTGAGATGAATTAACAGAACACAGAGCAGTTTCTCAGAAAGCTTCTTTCCAGTTTTGAACGGAAGATATTTCCTTTTCACCATAGCCCTCTATGGGCTTCCAGATATCCTTTGCCAATTCCACAAGAACAGCCTTAGCGAAAGGCTTCTTGAAGGGAAAGATGTAACTCTGTGAGATGAATTAACAGAACACAGAGCAGTTTCTCAGAAAGCTTCTTTCCAGTTTTGAAGCGGAAGATATTTCCTTTTCACCATAGCCCTCTATGGGCCTCCAAATATCCTTTGCCAATTCCACAAGAACAGCCTTAGCGAAAGGCTTCTTGAAGGGAAAGATGTAACTCTGTGAGATGAATTAACAGAACACAGAGCAGTTTCTCAAGCTTCTTTAAAGTTTTGAACGGAAGATATTTCCTTTTCACCATAGCCCTCTGTGGGCTTCCAAATATCCTTTGCCAATTCCACAAGAACAGCCTTAGCGAAAGGCTTCTTGAAGGAAAGATGTAACTCTGTGAGATGAATTAACAGAACACAGAGCAGTTTCTCAGAAGCTTCTTTCCAGTTTTGACGGAAGATATATACTTTTTCACCATAGCCTCTATGGGCTTCCAAATATCCTTTGCCAATTCCACAAGAACAGCCTTAGCGAAAGGCTTCTTGAAGGAAAGATGTAACTCTGTGAGATGAATTAACAGAACACAGAGCAGTTTCTCAGAAAGCTTCTTTCCAGTTTTGAACGGAAGATATTTCCTTTTTCACCATAGCCCTCTATTGGCTTCCAATATCACTTTGCCAATTCCACAAGAACAGCCTTAGCGAAAGGCTTCTTGAAGGGAAAGATGTAACTCTGTGAGATGAATTAACAGAACACAGAGCAGTTTCTCAGAAAGCTTCTTTCCAGTTTTGAACGGAAGATATTTCCTTTTTCACCCTAGCCCTCTATGGGCTTCAAATATCCTTTGCCAATTCACAAGAACAGCCTTAGCGAAGGCTTCTTGAAGGGAAAGATGTAACTCTGTGAGATGAATTAACAGAACACAGAGCAGTTTCTCAGAAAGCTTCTTTCCAGTTTTGAGCGGAAGATATTTCCTTTTTCACCGTAGCCCTCTATAGGGCTTCCAAATATCCTTTGCCAATTCCACAAGAACAGCCTTAGCGAAAGGCTTCTTGAAGGGAAAGATGTAACTCTGTGAGATGAATTTACAGAACACAGAGCAGTTTCTCAGAAAGATTCTTTCCGGGTTTGAACGGAAGATATTTCCTTTTTCACCATAGCCCTCTATGGGCTTCCAAATATCCCTTTGCCAATTCCACAAGAACAGCCTTACCGAAAGGCTTCTTGAAGGGAAAGATGTAACTCTGTGAGATGAATTAACAGAACAAAAAGCAGTTTCTCAGAAAGCTACTTTCCAGTTTTGAACGAAAGATATTTCCTTTTTCCCCGTAGCCCTCTATGGGCTTCCAAATATCCCTTTGCCAATTCTACAAGAACAGACTTATCGAAAGGCTTCTTGAAGGGAAAGATTTAACTCTGTGAGATGAATTAACAGAACACAGAGCAGTTTCTCAGAAAGCTTCTTTCCAGTTTTGAACCGAAGATATTTCCTTTTTCACCCTAGCCCTGTATGGACTTCCAAATATCCCCTTGCCAATTCCACAAGAACAGCCTTAGCGAAAGGCTTCTTGAAGGGAAAGATGTAACTTGTGAGATGAATTAACAGAACACAGAGCAGTTTCTCAGAAAGCTTCTTTCCAGTTTTGAACGGAAGATATTTCCTTTTTCACCATAGGCCCCTATGTGCTTCCAAATATCACTTTGCCAATTCCACAAGAACAACCTTAGCGAAAGGCTTCTTGAAGGGAAAGATGTAACTCTGTGAGATGAATTAAGAGAACACAGAGCAGTTTCTCAGAAAGCTTCTTTCCAGTTTTGCACGGAAGATATTTCCTTTTTCCCCATAGCCCTTTAGGGGCTTCCAAATATCGCTTTGCGAATTCCACAAGAACAGCCTTAGCGAAAGGCTTCTTGAAGACAAAGATGTAACTCTGTGAGATGAATTAACAGAACACAGAGCAGTTTCTCAGAAAGCTTCTTTCCAGTTTTGAACGGAAGATATTTCCTTTTTCACCATAGCCCTCTATGGGCTTCCAAATATCCCTTTGCCAATTCCACAAGAACAGCCTTAGCGAAAGGCTTCTTGAAGGGAAAGATGTAAGTCTGTGAGATGAATTAACAGAACACAGAGCAGTTTCTCAGAGAGCTTCTTTAAAGTTTTGAACGGAAGATATTTCCTTTTTCACCATAGGCCTCTATGGGCTTCCAAATATCCCTTTGCCAATTCCACAAGAACAGCCTTAGCGAAAGGCTTCTTGAAGGGAAAGATGTAACTCTGTGAGATGAATTAACAGAACACAGAGCAGTTTCTCAGAAAGCTTCTCTCCGGTTTTCAACGGAAGATACTTCCGTTTTCACCATAGCCCTCTATGGGCTTGCAAATATCCCTTTGCCAATTCCACCAGAACAGCCTTAGCGAAAGGCTTCTTGAAGGCAAAGATGTAACTCTGTGAGATGAATTTACAGAACACAGAGCAGTTTCTCAGAAAGCTTCTTTCCGGTTTTGAACGGAAGATATTTCCTTTTTCACCATAGCCCTCTATGGGCTTCCAAATATCCCTTTGCCAATTCCACAGAACAGCCTTAGCGAAAGGCTTCTTGAAGGGTAAGATGTAACTCTCTGAGATGAATTAACAGAACACAGAGCAGTTTCTCAGAAAGCTTCTTTCCAGTTTTGAACGGAAGATATTTCCTTTTTCCCCGTAGCCCTCTATGGGCTTCCAAATATAACTCTGCCAATTCCACAAGAACAGACTTAGCGAAAGGCTTCTTGAAGGGAAAGATGTAACTCTGTGAGATGAATTAACAGAACACAGAGCAGTTTCTCAGAAAGCTTCTTTCCAGTTTTGAACGGAAGATATTTCCTTTTTCACCATAGCCCTCTATGGGCTTCCAAATATCCCTTTGCCAATTCCACAAGAACAGACTTAGCGAAACGCTTCTTGAAGGGAAAGATGTAACTCTGTGAGATGAATTAACAGAACACAGAGCAGTTTCTCAGAAAGCTTCTTTCCAGTTTTGAACGGAAGATATTTCCTTTTTCATCTTAGGCCTCTATGGGCTTCCAAATATCACTTTGCCCATTCCACAAGAACAACCTTAGCGAAAGGCTTCTTGAAGGGAAAGATGTAACTCTGTGAGATGAATTAACAGAACACAGAGCAGTTTCTCAGAAAGCTTCTTTCCAGTTTTGAACGGAAGATATTTCCTTTTTCACCATAGCCCTCTAAGGGCTTCCAAATATCCCTTTGCCAATTCCACAAGAACAGCGTTAGTGAAAGGCTGCTTGAAGGGAAAGATGTAACTCTGTGAGATGAATTAACAGAGCACAGAGCAGTTTCTCAGAAAGCTTCTTTCCAGTTTTGAACGGACCTTTTTTCACCATAGCTCTATGGGCTTCAAAATATCCTTTGCCAATTCCACAAGAACAGCCTTAGCGAAAGGCTTCTTGAAGGGAAAGATGTAACTCTGTGAGATGAATTAACAGAACACAGAGCAGTTTCTCAGAAAGCTTCTTTCCAGTTTGGAACGGAAGATATTTCCTTTTTCCCCATAGCCCTCTATGGGCTTCCAAATATCAATTCCACAAGAACAGCCTTAGCGAAAGGCTTTTGAAGGAAAGATGTAACTCTGTGAGATGAATTAACAGAACACAGAGCAGTTTCTCAGAAAGCTTCTTTCCAGTTTTGAACGGAAGATATTTCCTTTTTCACCATAGCCCTCTATGGGCTTCCAAATATCCCTTTGCCAATTCCACAAGAACAGCCTTAGCGAAAGGCTTCTTGAAGGGAAAGATGTAACTCTGTGAGATGAATTAACAGAACACAGAGCAGTTTCTCAGAGAGCTTCTTTAAAGTTTTGAACGGAAGATATTTCCTTTTTCACCATAGCCCTCTGTGGCTTCCAAATATCCCTTTGCCAATTCCACAAGAACAGCCTTAGCGAAAGGCTTCTTGAAGGGAAAGATGTAACTCTGTGAGATGAATTAACAGAACACAGAGCAGTTTCTCAGAAAGCTTCTTTCCGGTTTTGAACGGAAGATATATACTTTTTCACCATAGCCCTCTATGGGCTTTCAAATATCCCTTTGCCAATTCCACAAGAACAGCCTTAGCGAAAGGCTTCTTGAAGGGAAAGATGTAACTCTGTGAGATGAATTAACAGAACACAGAGCAGTTTCTCAGAAAGCTTCTTTCCAGTTTTGAACGGAAGATATTTCCTTTTTCCCCTTAGCCCTCTATGGGTTTCCAATTATCACTTTGCCAATTCCACAAGAACAGACTTAGCGAATAGCTTCTTGAAGGGAAAGATGTAACTCTGTGAGATGAATTAACAGAACACAGAGCAGTTTCTCAGAAAGCTTCTTTCCAGTTTTGAACGGAAGATATTTCCTTTTTCACCATAGCCCTCTATGGGCTTCCAAATATCCCTTTGCCAATTCCACAAGAACAGCCTTAGCGAAAGGCTTCTTGAAGGGAAAGATGTAACTCTGTGAGATGAATTAACAGAACACAGAGCAGTTTATCAGAGAGCTTCTTTAAAGTTTTGAACGGAAGATATTTCCTTTTTCACCATAGCCCTCTGTGGGCTTCCAAATATCCCTTTGCCAATTCCACAAGAACAGCCTTAGCGAAAGGCTTCTTGAAGGGAAAGATGTAACTCTGTGAGATGAATTAACAGAACACAGAGCAGTTTCTCAGTAAGGTTCCTTCCGGTTTCGAACGGAAGATATATACTTTTTCATCATAGCCCTCTATGGGCTTCCAAATATCCCTTTGCCAATTCCACAAGAACAGCCTTAGCGAAAGGCTTCTTGAAGGGAAAGATGTAACTCTGTGAGATGAATTAACAGAACACAGAGCAGTTTCTCAGAAAGCTAATGTCCAGTTTTGAACGGAAGATATTTCCTTTTTCCCCGTAGCCCTCTATGGGCTTCCAATTATCACTTTGCCAATTCCACAAGAACAGACTTAGCGAAAGGCTTCTTGAAGGGAAAGATGTAACTCTGTGAGATGAATTAACAGAACACAGAGCAGTTTCTCAGAAAGCTTCTTTCCAGTTTTGAACGGAAGATATTTCCTTTTTCACCATAGCCCTCTATGGGCTTCCAGATATCCCTTTGCCAATTCCACAAGAACAGCCTTAGCGAAAGGCTTCTTGAAGGGAAAGATGTAACTCTGTGAGATGAATTAACAGAACACAGAGCAGTTTCTCAGAAAGCTTCTTTCCAGTTTTGAACGGAAGATATTTCCTTTTTCTCCGTAGCCCTCTATGGGCTTCCAAATATCCCTTTGCCAATTCCACAAGAACATTGCCAATTCCCCAAGAACAGCCTTAGCGAAAGGCTTCTTGAAGGGAAAGATGTAACTCTGTGAGATGAATTAACAGAACACAGAGCAGTTTCTCAGAAAGCTTCTTTCCAGTTTTGAACGGAAGATATTTCCTTTTTCACCATAGCCCTCTATGGGCTTCCAAATATCCTTTGCTAATTCCACAAGAACAGCCTTAGCGAAAGGCTTCTTGAAGGGAAAGATGTAACTCTGTGAGATGAATTAACAGAACACAGAGCAGTTTTTCAGAAAGCTTCTTTCCAGTTTCCTTTTGAACGGAAGATATTTTTTTCACCATAGCCCTCTATGGGCTTCCAAATATCCTTTGCCAATTCCACAAGAACAGCCTTAGCTTCTTGAAGGAAAGATGTAACTCTGTGAGATGAATTAACAGAACACAGAGCAGTTTCTCAGAAAGCTTTTTTCCAGTTTAGAACGAAGATATTTCCTTTTTCAACATAGCCTCTATGGGCTTGAATATCCTTTGCTAATTCCACAAGCACAGCCTTACCGAAAAGGCTTCTTGAAGGGAAAGATGTAACTCTCTGAGATGAATTAACAGAACACAGAGCAGTTTCTCAGAAAGATTCTTTCCAGTTTTGAATGGAAGATATTTTTTTCACCATAGCCCTCTATGGGCTTCCAAATATCCTTTGCCAATTCCACAAGAACAGCCTTAGCGAAAGGCTTGAAGGAAAGATGTAACTGTGAGATGAATTAACAGAACACAGAGCAGTTTCAGAAAGCTTCTTCCAGTTTTGAACGGAAGATATTTCCTTTT
>JAKFHT010001010.1:0-40618 GCA_023783455.1 Erythrocebus patas
GACCCTCAGCTGTAGGTCTGTTGGAGTTTGCTTGAGGTCCACCCAGACCCTGTTTGCCTGGGTATCAGCAGCAGAGGCTGCAGAAGATAGAATATTGCTGAACAGCAAGTGTTGCTGTCTGATTCTTGCTCTGGAAGCTTCCTCTCAGGGTGTACCACCTGTGAGGTGTGGGTGTCACCTCTAGTGGGGATGTCTCCCAGTTAGGCTACTCAGGGGTCAGGGACCCACTTGAGCAGGCAGTCTGTCTGTTCTCAGATCTCAACCTCTGTGCTGGGAGATCCACTGCTCTCTCAAAGCTGTCAGACAGGGACATTTACATCTGCAGAGGTTTCTGCTGTTTTTGTTTAGCTATGCCCTGTCCCCAGAGGTGGAGTCTACAGAGGCAGGCAGGCCTTGAGCTGTGGTGGGCTCCACCCAGTTCGAGCTTCCTGGCGCTTTGTTTACCTACTTAAGCCTCAGCAATGGCGGCCCCTCCCCCAGCCTCGCTGCTGCCTTGCAGTTAGATCTCAGACTGCTGTGCTAGCAATGAGGGAGGCTCATGGGTGTGGGACCCTCCGCCAGGTGTGGATAATCTCCTGCTGGCCTGTAAACAGAGTGTTATTTTCCAGGTGTTGTTCTCTAGGAGGATTCCCCCCTCCTCCACGAGTGCCGAGTAAAACTCGCTCCGCACCTTTGACAGAGTGTGAGATTCCGGGCAGTAGCGCTGGCACAAGGGTGCAGCACTGCCTCGTAAACGAAAATCGCAAATCGTCCCCTACAGGGCCCTTGCTTTACGAATTTGCTCAAAGACCTAGTACCGTGACAGTTGTACCCCAAAATGCAGCCTAATAACCACTCAAACGGGTCGGGACACTGGTCATTGCGCCCCTGAGCCGCCTCTGTAGCCAGGCTGTCCTGGAAAGCAGAAATCGATACCCACCTGGCTGCCCTATGCATGGGAATGTGCTGTCTTTTAACCACGATTACTGCAAATGAGCATCTTCAGAAATCTGTAAACCACATGTTGTCGGAACCAATTGGCACCATCATTAACCTGGCAGTTGTAGCTAAAAATTCTGCGGATTGCAGAAATCCTGTTCAAATAACCGCATTATTGCATACTGGAACTTTTCAGGCAGAAAGATCCCACTCAGGGTTGGCTTTCGCACCTAATTTACAAACCTTTTTTTGATATAGATCAGTAAACCCCAGGAAGGGCTTATTAGCTGTTCAAACTTACTGAGACAACTGGGGTTAATGAAAATGAACAACTTGATCTGAGATCTTCCTAGGCTAAGAAAAAAAAAAAAAAAAAAAAAAAGTAAAAGTGCACTTTTAATGGGGTAAAAAACATTAGACATTGGATTGCAGTTCTATCTCGAGAGCCCTAGCCTCCTGAGGCCTCTCTATTTCGGTCATTGGGCCATTGGTATCGAAAAAAAGCCTCATACCTAAAGATGGACCTTGTAATCTTTGCCAGAAGAAAAAAAAAGTTAGAAGGAGACTCCGCCCCCCACCTCACCTAATACATGAATACCATGCCCGACCCATTATTTGGCAATTCATACAGAGCTGGTATTGTGCCCCATTTGCAGAGTTTTTGCAGCTAGACTCGCAGAGTAGCTATATCCCTATATGACCTATAATATCCTGTCGTTGAGAAGGCACTGTGTCAGACTAGAGCCCAAAGTTGAACCTGGAATACAATGTTTGTGTCTACGTCATCATGTCTTTTCAGAGTGACCAGTAAAAACAAGTCACCTACAGTAGTTGGCCCCAGGTGAGGTGAGGTATCACCTCTATGTACCGTAAATTGTTACGTTGGGAAACTTGCAATCTCACCAGCTATCCGCGTCACACCTTATAGGATGCAAAGCGGACCTAATGGGTCATACCTAGCTCAAAATGCACATTGGTATCTAGTATGCTAAATGACCTCCAACAATGAGCTGTTAATTATGTGGCGTTCATTGATTGACTTCATACGAATTTTCTCTCTGGCCAGACTGGTTCCTGGGGTCAGTTACTGAGTGGTGCAGTAAGTTAATGAGCCCTGATGCCTTATAGACCCAGGATGGAGAGATGAGATAGCTGCAGTGAGAGGATTAGGGCTTAGAAAGTGATCAAATACTAGCTTTGCAGACCACAGAAGGTGGCCGCTATCAGAGAGTAGTTTGATTAAGCATTATTATGTCACTTCAAAGTATTTGTTGCTTGAATAGGATAATGTCTGGACGCAAAATAATAATCTTTAGAATGGAGCTATCTGATCGCCAATAAATGGGTACAGCCCAAACTAGATTTGGTGTTGCCTAACAAAGAAAAAATCTATTAATTCAGGCTCTCATTTAGATTACTAAATGGGCGGCTAGATACACTTCGTAGGATACTATCCGCCGCAATTTTCAAAGATTCACCTTGCTAATGCAAGGACCCCTCCAGGTTAAAGTGGAAAAGTGTGTACCACCTATTTTCAATGGTTCAAAAAACAGGCCATGAGAACTCAAAATGGAAGACTCTCAAAAGCTCATTGCAGTGACAAGCTTTAAAGAACATGTAAAAGAATCCCTTTTAACGAATTTTTTTTTTTGCATTAGACTACTATGTGACTCCCTGCTTCCACCGCCATTGGAAACTTAGCTAGTGGCTTAGAATAGTGGCAAAATGACATATCCACGTAATCTCCCAAATAGGCAAGTCCTCCCGGAGCCCACCCAACAAGAATGGGTCAGATCCTGAAAGAACAATTACAGTTATTGGAAATTAGAGGCAAAACCTGTTACCATAAATATCTTAGCGAGAAGTATTTTCTGGATAGCGCATTGATCTGTCTGCAATTCTGATAACGTGCTGTATTTCTTTGGAGAAATGGATTATCTAAATGGTACAGCTCAACTCAGAAGTTTCTACCTGCTCAGCGGTGATTTTATTTAGGGCCCGACCTAGTGAACCCGAGGTGAAAGACCTGTACTGACAAATTTGGACAACACCTTCAATATTCAAATGCCAGGGTCTCATCTAGTGAAGTTGAAGTCATTTCTTGAGTAAAGGTACAACTATGGTGATGTATCAAGTAAACGCTACTGATTGTTTATGCATGACGATGAGATCATATCTTTGGTAGGCCCCTTCAGAATTGTTGATTTCCAAAAGTTGCAATCGGCTTTTTGAATGTTTTATTAGTAGATTCGATTAAATCTTCCCCAAGTTACTGACCGTTCATCTACACAGGTGCCTTTATTTCAGCAGACCCAAAGTAATGTTACGAAAAAATTCTCCAAACTTTCAATCATCATTCATCAGGAAGATACATGTTGAAAACCCAGAAGCAATTCCCTTTGGTTTATTATTTCTTACGTCAAAGGTCACCTCATTGAATGACATTAAATGACCTTATGGTTACCAGAAATGGAATCTCACTGTAGGAGCTCGTGCTAGTAGGTTATTGGATTAGTTCCCTACGGGCAAACTGCCTCATCAACAGGGGTTTTGAAATTCGATTTAAAAAGCAGTTCATTCAATAAAACTTATGGATCTTTGCTAAAAACACACTAAGAATAAACCATTATTTAAACAAATGGAAACATATACCATGTTCATCCATCAGAAAATTCAATATTGTTTAGATGTTAGTTCTCCTGATCTATAAATTCACCTCCAATCAAAATAGCAATGTTTTATAGATAATAAACATTCTAAAATTTACATGGAAAAGGAAATGGACTAAAAGAGCCAAAATAACTTTGAAAAAGAGCAGAGAAGTAACACTATTTCATTTCAATACTTACTATAAAGTCACATTAATCAACATAGTGTGGTATTGGTGAAAGACAGAAACATAGATCAATGAGATAGAACAGAAAGTCCAGAAGCTAACCTACTTGAATATAGTCCATTGATTTTCATTAAAGTTCAAAAATACAAGAAAGAATAATATTTCAAATAAATGGAACAATTGACATCCTTGAAAAGCAATTGACATTCACAACTTATACAAAAAATAATAAAATGATCTAGCTAAATATCCTGTTATAAATCTGAAAAGAAATCTGATCAAATTGACATGACAAAAAATGTCCTGTTGTAATAAATCAGATTTTATCAAAATTAAAAATGTCTGCTCTTCAAAAGACATTGTTAAGAGAATGAAAAGACAAGCAGATTGAAAGAAAATATTTACAAATCACAATTCTGACAAAGAACTGATATCCCAAATATACAAAGAACTCTCCAAATTCAGCAATGAGAAAAATGGGCAACTGATTTGAACAAACATATCATAAAAGAAGATACATGAATGATAAACAGGTATATGGAAAGAAGCTCACCATCATTAGTCACTGGGGAAATAAAAGTTAAAACCACAATGAAATACCACTTTACACTTACTATAATAACTACAGTTTTTTAAAAGCACCAATATCAAATGTTGACAAAGATGTACAACAATTGGAGTGGTCATACATTGCTAGTGGGAATGTAAAATGTTAAAAACACTCTGGAAAACTGTTAGTGTCTGATAGAGTTAAACCTACATTTACCAGCAATCCCACTTATAAGTGTTTGCCTGATAAATGAAAACATATATTCATATAAAAACCTGTATATGAATTTTATAGCAACCTTATTCATAATTGCCCAAAACAAGGAATAACACATGGCAGGGAATACTCAGCAATAAAACAAAATGAAATACGGATACCTGCAACAACATGGATTATTCTTTTTTTTTATACTTTATGTTCTAGGGTACACATGCACAATGTGCAGGTTTGTTACATATGTATACATGTGCCATGTTGGTGTGCTGCACCATTAACTCATCATTTACATTAGGTATATCTCCTAATGCTATCCCTCCCCTCCCTTGACCCCACAACAGGCCCCGATGTGTGATGTTCCCCTTCCTGTGTCCAAGTGATCTCATTGTTCAATTCCCACCTATGAGTGAGAACATGGATGGCTGGGTCAAATGGTATTTCTAGTTCTAGATCCTTGAGGAATCACCACACAGTCTTCCACAATGGTTGAACTAGTTTACAGTCCCACCAACAGTGTAAAAGTGTTCAAGACATCCTCAGCACCTGTTGTTTCCTGACTTTTTGATGATTGCCATTCTAATTGGTGTGAGATGGTATCTCATTGTGGTTTTGATTTGCATTTCTCTGATGGCTAGTGATGATGAGCCTTACTTCAAACTATACTTCAAGGCTACAGTAACCAAAATAGCATGGCACTGGTACCAAAACAGAGATATAGACCAAAGGAACAGAACAGAGCTCTGAGAAATAATACCACACATCTACAACCATCTGATCTTTGACAAACCTGACAAAAACAAGAAATGGGGAAAGGATTCCCTATTTAATAAATGGTGCTGGGAAAATTGGCTAGCCATAAGTAGAAAGCTGAAACTGGATCCTTTCCTTACTCCTTATACAAAAATTCATTCAAGATGGATTAGAGACTTAAATGTTAGACCTAAAACCATAAAATCCCTAGAAGAAAACCTAGGTAATACCATTCAGGACATAGGCATGGGCAAGGACTTCATTTCTAAAACACCAAAAGCAATGGCAACAAAAGCCAAAATTGACTGATGGGATCTAATTAAACTAAAGAGCTTCTGCACAGCAAAGAAACTACCATCAGAGTGATAAAACCTACAGAAAGGGAGAAAATTTTGCAATCTACTCATCTGACAAAGGGCTAATATCCAGAACCTACAAAGAATTCAAACAAATTTACAAGAAAAACACAAACAACCCTATCAAAAAGTGGGCAAAGGATATGAACAGACACTTCTCAAAAGAAGACGTTCATGCAGCCAACTTGGATTATTCTTAAAGGCCTTCTGCTAAGTGAAAGAAGTCAGGTCCCAAAGGCAACATACTGTATGATTCCATATGTGACATTGTGGAGAAAGGTAAAACAACAGATCAGCACTGAAGAACCCATCAGTGGTTGCAGGGTTTAAATGTGGGACAAGGAGTTGATTACAAAGGGGGCACCTCAAGGGAATTTTTTGGTGTGATAGAACCGTGTCTTGATTATGGTGGTGCTTACAGAACTATATCATTTGTTGAAGCTGATAGGACTGTATGCTACCAAGAGTGAACTTTACTGCATGTAAAATAGAAAATAGATAAATAGAAACAACAAATGCATATATTATGTGAGCTTGGTATACCTGCTAATTTTTTTGAAATATCTCTCTCTCATTTTGAGTGTTTAAATCACTCTGGAATCAGTGCCTGTCAGAGAGATATTCTGCCCCCACTGCCGATGTGTGTGTGTGTGTGTGTGTGTGTGTGTGTGTGTGTGCGTGCGCGCGCTTGTGTGTGTGTTTTTCTATCTGTCTAACTCAAGTTTCCAAGAGAATGGAAATCATCCATGCTCAAGTAATTCTTTCATCTCCATCTCTGCATGAGTCACCATTTTGTTAACAGGAGACAGGAAAAGTCTCTGGAGGCATGTTAGCATGAAGTGCTTATCCTGCCTCAGACTGCAGTGCCAATCTCTCATTTGATTTCCCACTAAGTATTCCTACTATTGTATCAATTTTCCTTCCCCTAATAATCTGTTGGGTGGAGTAGTAAACTGGCCCTGCCACATGTCCTGGTGTCCACAGATCCACAGATGAGAAGGAGGACAGGAAAAAATGGTGGCCTGGTCCAGTGTCCCATGAGGTGAATGGGGGAGCAATTCTCCTTCATATTTTTTTTTGAAACTTTAAAATTTTTGGTCTAACATTTAGTTTACACAGTAAAAGGCATAAAGTGTACAAACCCTAAGTGTTTTACTTGATAAGATTTTATATATACCCAAATAACCACATGAAGGTATAGAACCACTTTTGGCACCTCAGATGGTTCTTCATGCCCCTTTTCACTCAGTAACTATCTCTCACTCCTTCCCAGAGGTAACCACTCTTCTGCCTTCTATTACCATAGAATAATTTTGCCTGTTCTCAAACTTCATGTAAATGGTATTACACAGTGTGTACTCTTTGTGAACATGGCTTCTTCTGCTTAACATAACATCTGTCAGATTCGTCCATATTGTATGTATCGGAATCTTATCTGTGTAGTAGTCTATTGCATGAATATTCAATAATATTTTACCCACTGTGAACGTTTGAGTTTTTGGCTATTATGAACAAAGCTGCTATGAAAATTTGAACATTTTGTGCATGTCCTTTGGTGGGCATATGCATGCATTTCTCTTGAGTTTATAGATAGGAGTCGGATTTTTGGTTACAGGAGATGCATATATTTAGCTTTTAGTAAACATTACCAAACAGTCTTCCAAACCAATTGTATCATTTTGTGTTCCCACCAGCAATATATGAGAGTTCTTGTTGCTTCACACCTTGTCAGCACTTGGTATTGTCAATGTTTTTAGTTTTAGCCATTGTGGTGAGTTTGTGGTTGTATCTTATCATGGTTTTAATTTTCCCCTTGAAATGTACATATGTCCCCTTGCTGTTGTCCCAAGGAGGAGAATTTCTGATTGGTTTGAGGGATATGGAGTGGGAGTGGCAATGGCAGGTGATGGGATGGTGGGAGAAGCACTTTCATTAGGAGGGAGGGCTTGTGAATTGTCCCAGCATTGCAGTCCAAAAGGGGGTAGCATCCATGTGCCTATCTTCCTGAAGGCTGTTCCCTCAGAGGGCTGGCTCATTATTAACAGGCATACTCATTTCTCCAGGAGGCTGTGCTTGAGTTATGACAGGCAGAATATGTTCCTCTCCTGAGCAGATGGGCTGCTTGGAAGGCTTTCTGGTACTATATGAACTGGTGTGGCATTTCCAGTCATTTGTTTTCAGAATGACAATGTGTCAGTTTAACTACCACTCCCCTGATACACTTGCCAATTAGAAGAGACAGTGAGAAAACAGCGTAAGAGACAATTATTTATCAAGATGGGGGAAACCAAAACTCACTTTCACCTATTTGTTTGGTTCGTCGATGACCCTTTAAGCACAGGAACCTCCAAAACACAGAGCCAGGTGAGCTATCAGTCATTTTGCTGTACATTTCCTCAGATCTATTCTGATTTATGGTAGGAAAATAATGGAGAAAACTGGGGATACATCGACAGTCCTAAGTGCTCTCTGTGTTCATTTTAGCCGGCCGCAGCCCCAATGCCTGTGATAACCCAAGGAAGAAGTCATCAAATAAACTGACAAATAGCACTCATTGGCTTGAGAATTGAATATCTAAGTATGAATTCTAACCTGCTACTTGCCAATTGTGTGATGGCGGCATGTTAATTGGTGTTGTGGAGCCTCAATTTCTTTTTTTGTAAGTACAGACACTAAAGTTCATCTTACAAGGATTTTTTGGGGGGTAAAGATTAGTTGGAACAACAAATATGAAAGTACGTAACACATCTAATAGGTTGTCAATATATATTACTGATCTAATAGCCAAAAACAGCTCAGATGTCCTTCTACAGTTGAATGATTAAACAAACCATGGTATGTACATCCCATGAAAAACTACTCAACAATAAAAAAGGGACAACGATGCATATAGTACAAACAACTTAAATGAACCTGCATAGAATTATGCCAAGTGCAAAAACCCAATCTTAAAAAGTGACATGTTGTATGATTCCATTTATATAATATTTTGGTAATGATAAAATTTTAGAAATGGAAAACAGATTATTGGTTGCCAGTGTTTAAGGATGGGAAGATGGCTTGGAGGAAGGTGGGTAAGACTTAAAAAGGATTATGAAAGGACTTTGTGGTGATGAAACTGTTCGATATCTTGAGTGTGGTAGTAGATACACAAACCTACACACGTTCTCAAATTGATAGAACTAAACATACACACGAATACAAGCAAAACTGGAGAAATTCAAGTAAGTTCTACAAATTCTTAATATTCTGATTGTAATATTGAACTACTTTTGCAAAATGTTACCATTAGGGGAAACTGGTTAAAGGACATGTGGGCTCTCCCGCTATTATATCTTATGACTTCATCTAAATTGACAATTACCTCAATAAAATTTTCAATTAAAATATTACTGATCTCTTTAAGTGTAACATGGCATGGATTATAAGAAGCACTATTTAATAACAAGCACAATTTAATAATTTAAGACAAAAAATACACTGCCTTATTAAATCTATTTTTAGATTGCAGGACAAATTCTGACTTGAGAAATCTTAAAATGTGTTTGTGAGGGAGGGAGAAATTGCAAGCTATATTAAGGAAATCTGATAGTTTCTAGCAGCTTCTATTTATCCTCCTTCTTCATGCTCTCTCTTCAGATACCCAAAGTTTTCCTCAAGCCTAATTCCAAAAGGAAGAAAGAACCTCTGGCAAAATAAGCCACACAAAGCTGCTGTTGATTTATTTCATTTACTTATTTGTTGCTTCTCCCTTGTCTCTGCCCACCTTTCATGTCCAACTCATCATTAAGCCCTAGAATAATGACTTGTAGATAGTGTGCATTATATATTTGGTGAAGATAATGAAAGGATTTTAAAACAGGATTGCTGATTAGGGTAATTCCTAAGTTACAGGAACAACAGTCTAATGGTAAAATGTTTAGCACCTTGGCAGTTTGGGATAAAAATCATTTTGGCCCTGTTCAAATAGCTCAACAGAACGCCCTACCCACTGTAACCTTATTCACATACAAAACTCATCCTTTCCCAAATATATGTTCCAAGTTTTAAAAATTGAGCCTAAAATTGTAAGGGTATGTGCACATTGAGAAATGAAATGTCATTAACACAAATGTGACTTCTGGTGGGTGTTCTAGACCTATCAGCTGATAATTGATGATGAGAATTTTGTCTTCTAAATAAGGAGTATTCTTATTCTGTCCTGGGAAGACATTTTAAAGTGTTTTACCTCGTATGTTTGAGGTAATATTTAAAGATTTTGCCCTCTGGCTTCAAATTTCCTCTCTCGATAACAATAATTCACTTGAATTAAGGTTTATGCAAAATGCAATAAAAATAACGCAATATTTTAATTACTGGCAAACCAATTTTCATTTTCTTGAAGTAGAAATAATGAAAACATAGATGTCAACACTCCACTACTTCCCATGATTTTATTATTTTAGATGCCAGGATAATGTTTTAAAATACTATCCAAATGTGTTTTCCCTCTTTGGTGGGTAGTTATTAAAGGAGGAGGAGGAAGAGGAAGAGGAGGAAGAGAAGAGGAAGAAAAGAGGAAGCACCTGCTGTTCTTCTGCCATTAAGATTATGCAATAAGATGAAGGCCTACTGTCCTGGGAGGAGGAGGTAGATACAGCATAGGACAAAATAGTCATTGTTCAGTTTTAAATTTCAACTAGATTTAAAAAAAACCCTTACTGGGGCAATAGTCTTGAAAGCCAGACTAAAAAAAGAAATAAAGGAGTTTTCTTAGGACTCCCAAAGTTGGGCCCCTGTATAATAGAAACCAAAGCTTAGATGGTTACTATGGTCTGAAAGTTTGTGTCTCCCCAAAATTCATTATGTTGAAACCTAATCTCTAATATGATGGTATTAAGAGGCGGGGCCTTTGGGAGATGATTAGTTCATGAGGGGAGAACTCTCATGAATGGGATTAGTGCTCTTATAAAAGAGGCCCCAGAGAGCTGCCTTGCTCCTTCCATCATGTGAGGACACAGCAAGAAAATGCCATCTTTCAACCAGGAAGTGGACCCTCATAAGACACAAAGTCTGCTGGTGTTTTGGTCTTGGACTTTTTCTGCCTCCAGAAATGTGAGAAATAAATGTTTGTTGTTTATAAGCAACTTGTTCTGTGGTATTTTCTTATAGCAGCCCAAATGGACTAAGACAAGAGTTGGCTGTAGAAAAGCCATAGAGTAGGAAAAACATGGACACAGTGAAAGTCAGGGACACTCCTGCACACTGGAGAGGGAACAGCCTTCCAGTTCTGGGAGGTGACGCTGGGCACAGAGAAAGGAAGAAGATGCAAGCGTCCCCCTACATTCCCATTCTTTCCATCCTCCAAATAGCCCTCTTTGGGGGCAGAAGTAAGGGGTGGTAGGAACACCCAGATAGGCTTGGGAGAATCTGAGAGCACTGGGGTAAGTGACCATCTCACCAGACATATCCTGGATTAATACAAACATTTCAGAGAAATCTGCAACAACATTGTGCCTCCTTCTTGATGAGGAAGAAGCCAAGTAACAGCAGTGGAGAGAGGTACCTCCACAGCCTCACAGTCTCGCATACTCCAGAGGCAGTAGAGAGTTCCAGGACCCCTAACTTGGGCACAGAAACATTGAAAGGAGAGATGTGTTCAAGAAAGTCTGAGGACAAGGAAGCTGTAGAGTTTGGGGACCTCACCATGGAGGCAATGGCAAGGTCTATGATCAATAGTAGAAGATGCCAGCACAATGTCCAGAAACTAGCCGTAACTTAGTGGAGACCAGGGCAGGATGCCAAATGAGTAGGTGGTCCAGGCTACTCCCAGAGGATAGCAGGAGGACCAGGTCATCTTTCCTCCAGTCATAAAAGTGCACCTAGTTGGCTAGACACTGTGGCTCATGTCTATAATACTAGCAGTGTGGGAGGCTGAGACAGGCAGATGACTTGAGCCCAGGAGTTTGAGACCAGCCTGGGTGTAAGGTACATGGATGTGCTTTGGTCAAGGAATAGGCTGAGGTGGATATCCAGGCCTGCATGACTCAGTGAGTATGGCACACAGGCACACACCTCCACTTGCTATATAACTTGTTTGTGTAAGTTCATGCTTGGCTTACTATTTTCTGTGAAAGGTATAATTGCCCTGCTAATGCTGTATAGGGGTTCTTGGGGCTCAGCTCAGCTCAACATGGCTTGACATGGTAGGCATGCTGGTGCCCAGAGAAAGAGAGAGAGAGCCAAAGCTTTCCATCTTGCAGATGGACAGGAGGGAGCCAGGACACAGCTCGGCTTGCTCATGCCCAGAGACAGAGTTAAGCTGCTAACCCTGAAGGCAACGGAGAGCCGGCCATGCAGCTGCAGGCGTGGGGGCAGCAGAAGCCACAGAACCAGAGCAGACAGCTAAGATAAAGGCGGACAGTGTGAGAGAGCTAGTGTGAGTAAGCTATTGATGAGAGCTGCTGCTGAATAAAACTACATTTTACCTGCCTACAACCCCCGAAGTGTTCTTTCTGCCCATCCGCTCACTCCCTTGGACTTCAGCATGGGCTGGACCTGGACCCCTGGATCTGACACAGGGCAACATGGCAAAACCCCATCTCTACTAAAAATACAAAAAAATTAATCAGGCATAGTGGCATGTGCCCATAGTCCCAGCTACCCGGGAGGCTGAGGCAGGAAGTCGCTTGACCCTGGGAGGTTGAGGCTGCAGTGAGCCATGATTGCACTACTGTACGATCATGATCGCACCTGGGTGACAGAGCGAGAAACTGTCTCAATTTTTTTTTTAAAATGGACCTAGTAACCATATTGGGAAAAAGAGGGGGAAGACTTTTTGATAGATAGGCAAAAATCAGAAAAACAGTACACCTGAAAGAAGCAATTAAAGCTAAGAAACTGAGATGTCTAGAGTTAGCACCATCAATAGGGATGGGGGGAGCTCAAGAGCAAGAAATAAAGTTATATTTCTCTACACCCCATTTTGTGAGTTTTAAATTTTGACACTGGTATATATTTTTTTAAAAAGTATAGTTTATTCAAAGTAGAATGGGGGAAAGGGATGTGGCAAATGCTATCACTGCCCCACCTATATCCCCTTGGCATTTACCATTTCTGTGTGTGTTTGCCTGACATCCAACCACCAGCACCTGCAACCCCTTGCCTAAGAGGTTTATCTGGCAATTGGAACAAGTTTGCCCTGGGAAGGCTGGTAGTGCTGGGGAATTAACACTTCCCAGGGAATAGCCCATAGCCAATGACTGATGGGAGTTGATGGATAAATGCCCTGGCTCACACATCCCTTGGCTCTGACGTATGTGATCTACACTGTCTTCCACAGTCCCCAGTGGGTTTAAACTCTAATTGCCCACAGGGATAACCCATTTGACAATGCACACTTCCCAGCCCTTCTCTGTCTCAATTTTTCCACTTCATTATTGGTGTTTACCAGGATCACTACCTCAATAAATAATTTGCACTGGAATCCTTTCCCCAGAGTCTGCTTCTGGGGGAACCCAGACTATCAGGGAAGAATATGAGTGGAAGAATGGCCCAAGATAGAGGTCAGCAAACTTTTTCTGTAAGGAGCCAGATAGTAAATATTTTAGGTTTTGTGAGCCACATATGACTCTCTGTTGCATATTCTTTTTTTGTGTGTGTGTGTGTTTTACAATCTTTAAGAAATGTAAAAATTGTTCTTAGCTTGAGGGCTGTAGAAAAACAGACCATGGGCCACATTTGGCCCATGGCCCACAATTTGCTGATTTTAGGAGAAGAATCTACTCCGATAAAGATTTTAGATTCCAAGGGAGATTCTTCTCTAGTGCAATGCCTAAAATTCTGGTCCTTAATATACATTTAGATTTGTTTTCAATCTCCCTTTGGAAGACACACATTAAAAGAAAGAAGATGAGTAGAGCAAACTAGTGACAAGCACTTTGAAACATTTAATTAGAAGTTCAAAATTGAAAAAGTCAGGAAGGGCAAGTTAAGAAAACAGAACCAGGTACATAGATTGGAATAGCTGGGGCTGATACTCTTCACAGTAGAAGGTAGTATCAGATTCCCCAGGCTTTTCATTACCGGGCTGCCATCATTTATTTTAGTAGAGTAACTTTTGGTAAGTCACCTGATTTCTCCAAACCTAAGTTTCTTCATCTGCAAAATGAGGACAATGATGATGGTGATGATAGTGGTAATATATGCCCAATAGAGTTGCTGTGGCATTTACACAGTACTTGGCCACATAGTAAGCACTTCTTTAGTGCTATAATTGGATCAGAGCACCATCATGAAATATAATTTGTTCACTCATCTCAATATATGCTAAGCACTTATTATATGCCAGGAACTGTGCTAGGCTCTAGGGGGCATGAAGATGGAGAAATGGAGAAGAGGGTGGAAGGGCTATTCTTAGTAGAGAGAACAGTAAGAGAAAAGGCTTGGAGAAATGTCAAGCATGGGGTGTTTTCATGGAACATAGAATAGTAGAACATGGCTAGATGGTAAGTTGACAGATGAGGAGGGCTAGGAGGTGAGGAATTCTAGGAAATGAGTCTGGGGCTAAATTTTTAAAAAGCTCTAAATTATTTCTAAGTCTTTGAAGGTTGAGTTTATACTGTGGTTGATGGGAAGTTACTGGTAGATTTTAAGAAGGAAAGTAAAAAATTCAGACGAGTTTTTGATGAGTCTGGCAGACTGGATGCTGTATTGGTGGTGGTTGCCAGGGGAGGTTGGTGGGCTTGGAAGCAGGAAGATTATTTAGGAAGCCATTGTCTTATGTATCAGTTAGCTTTTGCTGCATGACAAACTACTTCAAAACTTAGTGCTTAAAGCAAAAACTATTTGTTTAGCTCACAGTTCTCCAAGTTGGCAATCTGGGTTGACTCAGCTGTGTGATTCTTCTGGTCTCAGCTGGGCTCACTCATGCATCTGCAATCAGTGGCTGTATTGCTTGGGAGCTGTCTGGCCTATGATGGTGTCAGATGTGATGGCTTGTTTCTGCTCCATTTGGTATTTCATCCTCCAGCAGACTAGCCTAGGCTTGTTCATAAGGCTGAGTTCCAAGAGAGTGAGTAGAAATGCACAAGACCTCTTTAGGTCTAGGTCCAGAATTGGCACAACATTACTTCTGCTTTATTCTCTTGGCCAACGTGTATCACAAAACAAGCTCAGATTCAAGGGAAAGCAAATAGAGTTCCTCTCTTAATGGAGATGCAAAGTCACATTACAGAAACTGCGGATACAGAAAGGGGAAGAATTGTGGCCATTTTTGTAAAACATCTCATGCACCATAGTGCAAGCAGAAGATGCTTAAGGCCTTAGCTAAAGCAATAGCACATGGAAGTGAAGAAAAGGGGCTCCATTTCAGAGGGATACTCCTTAATTTCCAGCTTGGGTGGCTAGTTAGTGCTGCCAACCTTTCTAAGACAGGAAATAAGAAGGAATAATGCAGATTGGCAGTAGGAGAATGTGTGAGAACTGGTTTGGGATGATGGTCAGAGATGCTGCTGGGATAATGAATTCAAGATGTTAAGGAGGCAGGGTCTTCCTTCCCTCTGTGGGCCTGATAGGACTGTCCACATTTCCAGGTTCTTGACTTAGCTCAAGAATGTTGATACCCTGGGCCCATTTCCCCTACAAATCTGTGTTATACACTCCTCAGGTAGGTTCCATTTCACTGAAAGCTTTTCATTTCTCTCTAAAAGATACATTGTCAATTCCCCACAGCTCTATTTAAGAAAGCCTTCCCACTTCCCAGCCTGGTTGTTGTGGTCATCTATTGCTGTATAAAAAGTTACTCCCACTGGGCGCAGTGGCTCATGCCTGTAATCCTAGCACTTTGGGAGGCCGAGGCAGGTGGATCACTTCAGTCCAGGAGTTCAAGACCAGCCTGGGCAACATGGCAAAACCCCGTCTCTACAAAAAATACAAAAATTAGCCAGGTGTTGTGGCACATGCCTGTAGTCCCAGCTACTTGGGAGACTGAGGTGGAAGGATAACTTGAGCCTGGGAGGCAGAGGTTGCAGTTTGCAGTGAGCCAAGGTTGCAGCACTGCATTCCTGCCTGGGTGACAGATCAAGACTCTGCTCCCTGAAACAACAACAACAACCAAAAAAAAAAAAAAAAAAAAAAAAGGGAAAGAAAAAAAGAAATTACTCCCAAACTCTGTGACATAAAACAAACACTTATTATGCTCATGGATTCTGAGGTCAGGAATTTGGACAGGGCACAGCAGAAGTGGTTTATCTCTGTTACTCAATGGGGCCCCAGTTGGGAGACAGAGGCTACTGGTGACTTGACAGCTGGAGGCTAGAATTGTCTGAGGACATGTTCACTAATATGTGATGTTAGCTGGGGAGGTTGGCTGGAATACTTATACATGATGTCTCCACATAGCCTGGGCTTCCTTACAATATGGTGGTTCTATTTAAAGGGTGAGCATCCCAAGAAAGAGAACGCCAGGTAGAAGATAGACTAGCTTTTCGAATCTAGTTTTGAAAGTCACACATCACTTCTGCTGAATTCTAGTTGTTGACGCAGTCATGAAGGCCCACTCGGTTTCAACAGAAGGGAAAACAGACTCTACTTGTGGATAGGAAGTAGCAGGTTTCTGGAAAAACATGTAGAACTGCTTTTTAATTTTATTAATTTAGTTTTTTTATTGTTAAGTCAATTTTGGGAAAATATTATCTGCCTTACAGGTCTATTCCCTTTCTAATGGTTGCTAGAAGATCTCCTACACACTCCCGTGATACACCACTCCTTACTCCAACCTGCCTGGAAATTTTGTCTTCCTGTATTTTCCTCACTCTCACCACTGAATCTTTACCCTCAGCTCACAAGCCTTTTCACATCTTCCCCATCCTCTGAAGCCCCTTCCTGGGAACCTGCTGCCTCCCAAGGTAATGTCCTGGCCCTTGTTTTCCACTTAACATATAATTATTTTTTAATGTGTCTATACTTGCTTCCATTACATCTTCACTATGAACCTTTTTCTTAGTCCTTTGAAACATCGCACATCTTCCCTTTTAAATCTGTTGACCCTGTTCTCTTACAATTTACCAATGTCATCTTAAATTTAAGTTTCATAGCCATTTCTTAATTCACATAATCTTTATTCTCTCTAAAGTGTTAATCAGTGTTGACTATGCCTTTCGTTTTGAAACTCTCCCTTGGCCACTATGATGTAAAACCCATAAATTCTCCTACTTCTCTGTTCCTTTTCTGACTCTACTTTCTATTCTCAACACTTAAGGCAGATGTCCTCAAAGATGTTTCCCTTGTACTTTTTTAGGGGATCTCTGAGTTGTCCTCATGGCTTCAGAGCAATCCCTATTGTGAGGATGACTTTCAACTCTTTGTCCCAGCCCTGACTTTACCCCTGAACCTTTAATTGTCAATTACTTTCTTAACAATATGTCCAAAGCTTCCCCCAAATCTGCTTTCTTTTCTCTACTTCCTGTCGGAACCTACTGTGAGGACTGCTAACAGTTTTACATGTTCATTCTCACTTCTTTCTTTTAGTAACAGGATCCCCTGAATTTTAGCAGAAATATGCCTGCCCAGCCCCCCTTGCAGCTGGATAGGCTTATGTGATTAAGTTTGGTTCAGTGGGACATGAGCTGAAGTGATATGTGCAACTTCCAGGTCATCTCCTTAAAGAGAGTGCCTCTAGCCCTGGAACTTTTCTTTCTTTCTTACATCATATAGATAAGAACAAAACCCTAAGGGAATGGCAGATCCACAAAATGGAAGGAACCTAGATGTCTGAATAATTTCTAACATTGGCCTTATTTCATGAGTCTCTTATACATCTGTGCATCTTGCAAGCAGATTCACTGCTCTTGATTCTGGACTACCTTTTCAAGGATGCCTTAGAAGACAGACATAGTGCCTCCTTCCAGAGCAAGGGACCAACACCCTTACCGTCTAGTATAATAAAGGCAATGGCTCCTTCTGCAGCAAAAGGAAAACATGCGTACTGTCCACTGTAAAAGATTCAGGTTTTCTAAGCTCAGGGTTTCTCTCCTGTAATAGAACCCACTTGCATATGCAGGTATCACCTGGTCCTCTTTGGATCATCCTGTGGGAATGGGGGCTTGGAAAACTGTTGCAAAAACTGCTGATAATCTCTCTATGATTATTTCTGTGAGTAATAAACTGTCCTTCATTTCTGACCCAGGTGTCTGATGTCTTCTACCAGCATCCATAAAACTGTGACAGGCTAGCTTGTTAGTTTGCAAGTAGCATCGAATCTTAGACCCTTTGCAGTTCTTGACACCTACTTTGGGCCAGGTGCTTTAAAATACAGTGTATCTCATCTTCACAATAACCCTTTGATGAAGGTGTGAATAGCCCCATTTTCTAGAGGAGGAAACAGATTCCAAGAGGTTTAGAAATGTGCCCAAGTAAGTGGCAGGGGTTGGATTTGAACTCAGAACTATATGTTTCCAAATTTGTGTTTTTTCCACAGTTCTGTAGAAATCCTGTGACCTAGGTCTTCTTTGCTTCAGGGAAAGAATGAGCCTTGGTTATGTTACTTACACTGATCAGTGTTCTAAAGAATGTCCTAAAGAGTAGAGGACAAAGCCATTCCACGAATAGCCTTCTACTTGACTTGTGAAGTCTTTGGAGATTCAGAGCTATTTGAAACAAAAATCTAACTCCTCACTATAGTTCATCTCTCTGTGGCCTTTTACATATATATTTTCTGTTATTGCAAAGCTCTACATAGAATTTGAGATTCTGGCAGTCGGTGATTTTTCTCAAGGAAGAGAAACATTAAGACATTTGTTCTTAGAAAAATAAATCAGTGTATGTGACATGCGTGCCCACATGTATATACAATGGAGCAATCTATTCAGAATTTATTTTTATATAGAGGACTGCTGTTATGCAAATATACAGACCCACTCTATATTTTGAAGACATTTTCTATATAGAGAACAAGGAATGGTGGAAAGGAGAAGGAGACAGAAAGACACTGAAGATTGCATGGACACACCAAATAAATCTACCTTCCTTAGGCTCTTTTAGATGTCTTTGGAATAAATGTAGTATGATGGTTTGAAAACATATTCAGTATTTTAACTCAACCTCTAGAGGTAGAGCTCTAAATGCTAATGGGTATCTGTTGTGACTTCTTGAGGTCCACATTACTGTAACTCCACAATAGCATCCGAGCCCCTTTGTTTAAGAAAATGAGTAAAAATAGCAACAGCGCCTGACTCTCTATGCCCCAAATCTAGTTTTAAAACCTTCTGAAAATGATTTCCCTCCAGTATTTGCTGATGAAAGATCAGATTAACACTGATGGCATATCTTGCTGTCCTCTACTCCATACTCGGATGTGGACCCATGTATTAGGAGAATGAAAGGAAGATCAGGGGCCCATCAACCTCAGACCTAAGCCTTGAACACAAAAACAACTGCCAACGACTCCACATGCTTTTCCACCCGCCTCCAGCTCCCAGACTCAAGTCTGATTTCACCATGTTCACCAGAGCAACCCCCATTCCTGGTTTCATTAGCATAATTGTGGCTGTGAGAGCACATGGCAAAGATTACAGTTTCCATGACCTCACTGATTCTGGAAAGCACACTGATATTTCAGAAAATATATGTATTCTTTCCTTCTGAGATTAAGAACAAATCTAATAATGCATACAGTGTGCCTCCTCTGAGCCTTCTCCTCTTACCACTCCCTCATTCCCCTAAGTACAGATTCTCTTATTCCTTTTCACACAACCAAATTCAGGAATCCATTTAAATGAATTCAGGGTTAAGAGGTACAGACATGGGCCACTTATCAACACTCTAACCAATAGATGTGGTCCAGTGTCTCCTGCATACTACTTTTTGGAAATGACTGTGCAATGCCTAACCTAAAATGTATAGTACTTGCATAACCTTCCCCCAACAAACCCAGTTGGATAAGTAGGTAATTTTTTTCTCCATATAATTGCCCTCTTGGTGAGCTGCTGTAGTGGGAAGCAGCAAAAAGAGCTCCTTTTTAGCAGACTCTGCTGGTTCCCTGTCCATATCCCGTGAACTCTTAGCATTTCAGAGTGCTCCCACTGACTTCCAAGTGGCCGCATCTACATCTATGTGCTTGATGGCTTTTTCTGGAACAGCAGAAACCACTCTCTACCTATATGTGGCAGGTTTGAAGCACCAAGGAATTAACACTGCTGGGAGCAGCCTTCAATGACTTTGCTGATAGTGTATAACACCTCAGTTCCCTTTCCCTTCATGTGGGATAAATTTGAGACCTGTGTTTTTCACCATTTTCCAGAGCTTCCCCATGGGATTAATTTCAATTACCTATTGTGAGCAGAAGGCTTGATAATATATCCCTTATCAGATGCCTTGCCTTCTCTGAATCACCTTCCCACTTTCCTACACGTGTTCTCAACACCTCCCAAATAAACTATGTACTTGCTCTGAATTTTTCACGGAACTCAAACTATGATAACTGCTAAAGGCTATATAAGATCGCTGAAGAAGTTCCATTAACCCATAAGCTGAAAGTGGAAGGAAGCATGGGGAAATGATTCTGCTACTCTTTAGAGGCTCCAGCAGAAGTGAAAACTCTGGTAATTAAGTTGCATGTGAACAAATGCATTAATTTTAGCTTCTGTTGGTCAATTATCCTCAAAACAACTCATGCAGCCCTCTCGAGTTTGGTCATTTTTAAATGCTTGCTCACCAGTCAGTCTTCTTGCCACACTGTCATCTCTCCCAGTGAATAAAGTTGAAACCACCTTTGCAAAAATTATAACAGAAAATTATGGCAGTGAAAGAGATCTGATCTAATCAACTCCATCTGGCCTTTAATCTCCAAACTGTCCTTGGTCATTCCTGGGTGTGGGCAAAGCTAACTTTGGGAGAAATTTAATTTAAAGTTTAAATGATGATAGCCCTTCCCAAAAACTAAATTGCCCTTATAAAACTAATGCAAGTCCACCAAATTAGGAGGATGAGAGTGGCCTGAATTCTGCTGGATATCACAAGATCTGCAATTTCCCCAATTACTCCTATAATTAACATCACTATTGTAGAACCTAAGATTGTTCTTTTGAGGTGTCTTTTCAGGTTTTTGTATTTCTGATGACCTGATGGCCCCACCCAGACCAGTGACTCACTCAGTCCTGTGGCCCCCACCCAGAAGCAGACTCAGTGCACAAGGACCATTTTCCACACTCCTATGATTGCATCCCCAACCAAGCAGCAGCACCCATTGCCTAGCCCCCTGCCCACCATACTATCTGAAAATCCCTAACCTCCACATTTTCTGGGGAGACTGATATGAGTAATAACTCTGTCTCCCACATGGCATGGACAGGTTTGCATCAGTTAAACTTTCTTTACTGAAATGCTGTGGTCTCAGTGACTTGATTTTGTGTAGCAGGCAGGAAGAACCCATCAGGTCATTACAAACTCAATATTATTTCTTGATGGAAACAGCCTTTATAGGCGAAACTCTGTCTCTACAAAAAAGTGTGTGTGTGTATATATATATGTGTGTGTATATATACACAAGTATATATACAAGTATATATACATATACATACAAGTATATATACAAAAGTATATATACACATACATATGCATACATGTATATATGTACATAACATACATGTATATACATACATACACACATATATACATACATGTATATATACATACATATATGTGTAAAATTAGCTGGGCATGGTGTCAGGTGCCTGTAGTCCAGCTACTCAGGTGTTGGGGGTTGGGGTGCTGAGGTGGGAGAATCACCTGAGCCCAGGAGGTTGAGGCTGAGGCAGCAGTGATCTGTGATCTTGCCACTACACTTCAGTTTAGGCAACAGAGTGAGACCCTATCTAAAAAAAGAGTTCTTGCTTTAAGCATGTATTCCAGGGAAGTTGGGTAAGTATGTAAGAGTATGTATTATGTACAGTTAAACATATGTAGTACTATATATTATACATGTTGGCTAGCATAGTTATTGGGCTATGAGAAATAACAGTCTGACCCTCAGTTTGGTCCGGGAACAGGTGGTCTAGATGCAGAATCCATACTTTTAAACCCACACCCTTGCTTCTCAAGGTGTGGTCCTTGGAGGAGTGTATTAGTCTGTTCTTGCATTGCTATAAAGTAATACCTGAGACTGGGTAATTTATAAAGAAAGAGGTTTAACTAGCTCATGGTTCCAGGGACTGTACAGGAAGCATGATTTTGGCATCTGCTCAACTTCTCGGGAGACCTCAGGAAGCATAGAATCATGGCAAAAAGCGAAGAGGAAGCAGGCACATCTTATATGGCCAGAGCAGGAGGAAAAGAGTGAGGGGAGGTGCTATATAGTTTTAAAACAACCAGATCTTGTGAGAACTCTATCACTAGAAAAGCACCAAGGAGATGGTACTAAACCATTAGAAACTACCCCCATGATTCAATCACCTCTCACCAGGCCCCACCTCCAGCATTGAGGATTACATTTCAACAGGAGATTTGCACAGGGACACAGATCGAAACCATATCAAGGAGCTTGTTAGGAATGCAGAATCTTGGGCCCACCCTAGACCTGCTGGATTAGAATCTGCATTTTAATGAGATTCCCCAGGTGAATCATGTACATATTACAGTTGGACAGGCACTGCTGTACACCATGCCAATTGGAGTTTGATGAGTTAAGGGCTTCATTGGAATTATGTGTAAAGTGCTACTAGAGCAAAAGTCCAGGAAGGCCTGGACTGAAATTAATTCAGTAAATTAGGATGTATTTTATCTGAAAGTCATTGGTTAGTAGGTGCTCAATAAACACTAAAACACACACACGCCACCATTGTGAACATGAGCACAGGCCAGTGACTTCTGAAGGCCTGGCTTTTTCCCTGACTACAGCCGCCTCAAAGATACCACTGGCCTTAACTCAATCTGCATTTGTCATTGACCATTAGGCATTATTGCTGACAGCCATGTTCTCTTACCCCTTGATGGCTCAGGAAGCAATTTGCATAGGCACGATTGTTTTGTTTTCTTCAACTTTTTTGTTGTCATGGTCACTGAGTTTATTTGCATCTTCAAGCTTCTTTCACATTAACCTGAAAGCCATTCAGAGGGTCTCCTTCAAGGAGGGGGAAATCATACAGGAAGAGTGAAGCAGAGTCTTAAATCCCAGGTGTCTGGGTGATGGTTTTTAAATACAGGCATCTCTAAAATAGAAAGAATTTTTAAGATTCTGCCTGAAATCACAATTCATCTGGAGTCCTCATCTTCAGAT
The DNA here is from genome assembly GCA_023783455.1 of Erythrocebus patas. Classification (NCBI taxonomy): domain Eukaryota; kingdom Metazoa; phylum Chordata; class Mammalia; order Primates; family Cercopithecidae; genus Erythrocebus; species Erythrocebus patas. Next base: position 22,878 of record JAKFHT010001010.1, read on the forward strand.
CTGGTGTTGGAGCTCTGTGTCTTGTATGTGCATGTCTCAGTGGCAGAGAATGTGTCCTGAAGCAGAAAAAATGTCATAATGTTACTCAGTGCAAAGACTATAGAGAGAAGGTACACTTCTCAAGGCAATTTCATTCTTCCAATTGCTCAGGAAAAAAAGGTTACCTTCTTAAGCCTTTATCTTTGATGATACCAGTCATAAAAGAAGCCCAAGGCTCCTTGGTCATCCCTCACCTACTTACCCTAGTCCCAGATGATTTTGTGCATCTGTTTTAGTCATCTCCTGTACCCAAACCATTCAAAATCATAATGGCTTAAAACACCAACCATTTTGTCTCTCATGATGCAATGGGTTGAATGGGTTCAGCTGGATGGTTCTTTTGCTCATGTCAGCTGAGCCAGCTATCATCTGAGTGCTTGATTGGACTAGAATGTCCAAGATGGCTTACTCACATGACTAGCAGTTGATGTAGGTTTCTGGTGGAAAGCTCCAGTAGGCAGTTGGTCAGATTTTTTTGGTTCCCCTCCATGTGGCCTCTCCAAATGGCTTGGGTCACTAACAGTATAGTAGCTGAGTCTCAAAAGGAAGTATTACAAGGAAAGAAGTACTCTATTGGTCAAGAGTTTGCATTGATTCAACAGGAGAGGAAATAGGCTCTCTGCTTCCTGAGGAGCACATTAGAAGGGCAGGACTTGTTGGGGAATCCTTGGAGACTAGCTTACATAATCCCCCTTTGTGACTTTTTTTGTTTACCTTAAACTTTGACTATGCCCTCTGCCTTTGAAGTTTAAGTCAACTTAAACTTTGACTATGCCCTCTGCCTTTGAAATTCTTATTCAGTCATCAACAAAATTCCCTCTAGCCTAAGTCTCTTCTTTGAATGTTTCCTTTATTTTCTTGCTCTACATGAAACCCGACATTTTCCTGAGGACAGAGCTTTTCCTGCCACCCTCTGAGGTGATGACAATTTTCTCTCCTATGCTGCTCATATTCCTGAACTGGAAGGTGGGATGGGTGCCTTTCCTTGCTGTTCATTTCCCAAGACTACTGGGAAATACCATTGTTCCCAAGACCATTCTCCCTCCACACTAATGCCATCCCTTTCTCTATCTTTGAATCTTAGGTTGTTGGATTATACCACCCTCTGCTCTTCTTGGTTACCGTCATTGGCCAACCCTGTGTCACTCTCTCTCTCCTCTTTCTCAGAGATTTTAGACCTCCTTCATTTTCAGTTTCTCTAATACTGCTCTTGTCATGATTCTTGGGAATTTCCATACCATGTCAATAATCCTTCCAATATTCTGCCTCTCTGTACCTTGACTTTCCTTCCTCCAGTGATTTTGTCTCTTTCCACTGCAGCTGCACACCCCCATAGTCATACCCAGGAATTATTTCCATTTCCTTTGCCTCTTCCATAATTTCTATTCTCCCAAGGCATCCAATCCAAGCAATTGTTTTGATTCTGTAAAATGCAGAGCTTCACCATGACAAAATTACCCACAATACTCTTAATGCTTTTGGACAAATAGCAGAATGGTTTTAGCCAGTTTATTTAAGAGCTGCTTGACAGAGATGAGCAAGCATTCACCAGATGAATTTCATGCTCAGCACCGAAATGAAGAGATCTGCTCAATCCACTGACACATAACATAGTGTGTGCATAATGCAGTGGTGATCATGCTGCATTCAGAGTCAGAAGAGCCAAGTTTAAGTTCGATGTTTGTTGGGCATTGCAATTCATTGAACAATTCGCTTAATTCCTGTAAGCATCAGTTTCCTTGTACAAAACTACTACAAGACATTCAGCTGAGTCCATCTCATTAGATTCTTTTGAGGATTAAAATAATATGTGTGATGTTCATTTGTAAACTGTCAAGGATCTTACAATGTTATTTTTAAACGCAAATTTATACCCGATTTTGGTCTGAAGAATAGCATGATGGCCAGAGTTTTAACAAAAATGCCCTCATTTTAGAAGAAATAAAGGTATATTTGAAAGGTTTCCCAAGGAGAGTTGATTCTTAGAAGCTGTTTATTTCTGATATGTTTTGATACCTGTTCCTAATGTCCAGCAATGCCACTTCTGCTTATTTTGGGGAAGCTCATTTTGTGACAAGGAACAGTTTTTAGTGCCTTTTTTTTTTTTTTTCTTGAGACAGGGTTTTGCTCTGTCACCCAGGCTGGAGTGCAATGACATGATCATGGCTCACTACAGTCTTGACCTTCCAAACTCAAGCAATCCTACCACCTCAGCCTCCTGCATAGCTGAGACTATAGGCATGTGCCACTCTGTCCAGCTAATTTTTTTTTTTTTTTTTTTTTTTTTGCAGAGATGAGGTCTTGCTATGTTGCCAAGGCTAGTCTCAAATGCCTGGGTTCAAGCAGTCCTCCCATCTTGGCTTCCCAAAGTGCTGAGATTGCAGGCGTGAGCCACCATGCCTGGCTGGTTTTTTAGAACTTTATTGTATTATTTCTTTCAAATTAATATTAAGCGTTATTATATGCCCTGCACTAAGTGTTGGGGATATACTGGTGGCTATAATAGGTGCAATGCCTCCCCTCACAGAACTTTTAGCTGGGCTAATCAACAATCTCACAATTGTGTAAAGAGCTGGAAAGAAAACAGGCTCAGACTAGGAGGGCCCATATTAGATATATCTAACTTAGCAGAATGTTGAGAAGGCTTCCCTGAGGAACTAATAGATCTGAGGGAAGGTAGAAATCAATGTAAAGAAGAGAGGTATATTAGTTTCTGACTGCTGTTGTAAGAAGTTACTACTAGTTTAGTTGCTTAGAACAGCACAAATTTATTATCTTATAGAGCTCAGAAGTCCTAAAATCTATGTGTCAACAGGGCTGAATATTTAATGGAGGCTGGAGGAAAGAATTCATTTCTGTGCCTTCTCCAGTTTCTAGAGGCTACCTACGCTTCTAGAGGCCATCTTGGCTCATGGCCCCTTCCTTCATCATCAAAGTCAGCAACATAGCATCTTTAAATCTCTCTCCTCTCTGACCTCTGCTTCTCTTATCACATCTCCTTCTCTGGCTCTGACTCCTCTGCCTCCCTCTTTCCCTTATAAGGACATGTGATTATAATGAATCCATGCAGATAATTCAAGATATTCTCCCCATCTCAAGGTCCTTACCTTAATCACATCTATAAAGTCCCTTTTGCCATATAAAGTAACATATTCACAGGTTCTGGGGTTGGGACGTGGACATCTTTGGTAGAGGTGTTATTTAGTCTACTGCAAGAGGGAACAGCATTTTAAGTGGAAGAAACAACATGTGCAAAAGCCCTGGGATTGGACAGAGTGTCTCAAATCGAAGTAGGTCAGTGTGGCTAGAGCCCAGAAACTACAGAAAGGATGGGATATTAAAAAGCTAGAGAGATAGGCAGGGACTAGACCTATATAGGACATTTCAGGCCATGTAAAATGATTTTGCCTGGATCCCCAAAGTCATATGAAAACACAGGCTTTAAGCAGGAGAATTGGCATGCTTCTACTTACATTTTGAGAAGACAATTCTGCTGCAGGCTGTGGAGAATGGACTGGAGGAGCTAGTAGTTGAGGTGAACAATAATGATAGCTTGTACTAGCTGGAAATGGAAAGAAGTTGAAGGATGGGAGAGATATAGGAGGAAACTCAACAGGGCTGGGTAATGCTTGGTCATGAGGCTTCAGTGAGACAGAGGAATGAAGGATGCCAAAAATAACTAACTGGCTTCAGTCCTGCCTCCTTGGGATGAATGATGCCACAACTCATTATGATAGGGAAAAAGTCATGAACAAGGATGAAGTTTGTTTTGGACACTCATGAGTTTGGTTTGGAATTGCTAGGTTTGGCATGCCCTTGAGCCATCCATGAGGAGGTGTCATGTAGGCCATTGGTAGAGGTCTTGAGCTCAGAGGAGAGGTCTAAGGTGGTGATAGAAATTTATGAGCCATTGTCATTTAAATGTCTGAGGTACGGTGTGAAGGAGCTTTTTAGGGAGAGTGGGATGGGAAGGGGATATAGTTAAGGGCCAAGGATTAAGGAACTCCAAAATTTAATAGCTTGGCAAGGAGGACAAACCTACTCAAAAGAGAGAGCCCAGAAAGGTAGAAAGAAAAGTTAGCAGGACATTGTTTGCTTGAAGCCAAGGGAAGTGAATTTTTTTTTAAAGTACTGACTAGTCACCAGTGTCAAGAGGAGAACAGAAAAATGTCTCTTGGATTTAATGACATTATCAAGTACATTCCTCAAAAGTGTAGGGCTGCCTAAGTCTGTATATTTCTTCTCATTTTTTTGAGATGAAGAAACTAAGTCACACTAGAAGAAAATAACTTAACCAAGGCAAAATCACAGCCAGTTTCTTATTTGGAACCTCAATCCTCTGGTACCTGTGATCCCAGGGAGAGCTCATGGTTCTCCCTCTTCTTTGTTAAGGTCCAAAGAAATTACCAGAAGTGCAGCACTTTATACACCATTGGCACTCAAACATTTATTGACGGATTATATGAAGAACTCACACGTTTCTTCCTGACATGTACTAATCTTACCCACAGGAATTAGCGATTCTTACTCATGTACTGCCTCAAGGTCCTGATTCATAAAACAAACAAACAAACAAAAACAAAAAACCCTTCTTATTCATTGAAGTATGTTTTTAAAGAACCATAATAGCTTTTGTATTGTCACATGCCCGGGAAATTATTTTTGTATTGTGTGCTCTTGGTCATTTCCTCCTTGTGTGTGAAAATGTTTGGGAACAGTTCTTTGTGTAGACAAAGTGGAAACAATTTTTTTTTTTTTTAATGGAAGAGCACGTTTTCACTGTGGAAGAGATGGTAGACAAGGCATTCACAATTTTGATCTCCCAACCAGGCTCTGAAAAGTCATCATGAACCAGCTTTCCACCATTTGTCTTTTTTTTTTTTTAATGGGCCCATAGCTTGAACCCAGGAGGTGGAGGTTGTAGTGAGCCAAGACTGTGCCACTGCACTCTAGCCTGGGCAACAGAGTGAGACTCTGCCTCAAAAAAAAAAAAAAAAAAAAAAAAAAAAAAAAAAATAGCACTTGCTGCAACTGAAGACAAGAAACAAGTTATGAGCAGAAAATAAAGCTCTGTGTGTGTGTGAATAATTTGGTACTTTAACAATGAAACAGAACTACCAGCATTTTTACTCCTATAATCAACAAAATTGAACACACGTGGATGAGTTGTACCCAAAATGTTCATAGCAGCATTATTGCCAAAAGCCCCAAACTGAAATAAAAAAGCCCCCAATTCTCATTGTATCAGTCAGCTTCTGGGGCATAACAAATTATTCTAAAACTTAGCAGTTTAAAAAAACAACTTATAATTCTGGAGTTCAACAATTTGAACTGGGTTCAGCTGGGTGGTTCTACTAATCAGAGGTAACCAAAATTAGCCGAGCCTGTCCCAGACCAGAGAATAACTCTCCAGTAGAATCTAAACTAAATACCAGTTATTGTGATAAGCCACTACATTCTGGCTGGTTGCTATCCGGTAATAGATAACTGACACAAAGCAACCTCAGTTCATGGTCTTAAAGGGCATAGGTAAGTTTCTCAAGTTCCTAGAATAAAAGATGTAGCAGTTATTTCCTCTAAATTTTCCCTTCTCCTTTTCCCCAAAGACAAATTCATGATCTTGAAAACAGAGCAATTGTGGAAACTGCTGAAGTTTTTCTTAGTGAATTTAGTTATAGGCATCTTTAAAATAAAATTATTTCCTTAAGTGCAGCTTCCTGCCGATTTGCACAAACAATCACCTGGAGTTTTATACAAATCTTTTAAAAAAAAGAGTATCTTAACTGCAACACTACTGACACTTTGGACCAGATAACTCTTTTTTATCCCATGTGTTGAAGGATGTTTAATAGCATCGCTGGCCTCTATCCACTAGATGCCAGGAGTAGTCCCTCCTCCAGTTATGGCAACAAAATGTCTCCAGACAGACATTGCCAAATGCCCCTGTGGGGCACAATTGCTTCTGGTTGAAAACTGCTCTTGAAAAACTGTTTAGGGAACATCAATGCAGGTACTACTCTGAAAACTAAGGAGGGTGATGGGAATGGATGACAGTGAAGCAAGTGAAGAAATAGGGAGAGAGGGATGAACAAATATAGAGAGAGGGATGAACATTTATTCATCCCCAACCATGTGCATTGCTAAGGTCATTAAAGTCTCACAAGAGCCTTGTGAAGAAGTTACCATCACCTCATCTTCAGATGAGGAACTAGAGGCTTAGGGAACATAAGTAACAGGTGATGCTTGTAATGTAAGCCAGGTGTGGCTAATTCCAAAATCCACCATGGATCCAGGGCTGCCTCCCATTAAGGTCAAAAAAAGTCAGAGAGATCCAGCAGTAGCCACCCAAAGATGGTCGATGGTCCTAAGGAGGGAACACAGGCTCTTCTATAATGACTCAAAAGACAGTATCCCAACTCTGGTGAGTGACTGTGGGGAGTGCAAGGTTCAGGGAGGGTTATAAAGCAACACACCACTCATCATTAACAACTTTCTAGGGCCTAGGTTGGAGATGGAGAACTGTTATTAGTTCAAGATAAGAAGAGAGTGATCAATTGAAATTCACCAATAATGTCCACACCTCATTTTATTATTTATTTTTTGAAAGGGAGTCTTGCTCTGTTGCCTAGGCTGGAGTGCAGTGGCACGATTTCGGCTCAGTGCAACCTCTGCCTCCGGGGTTCAAGCCATTCTCCTGCCTAGCCTCCTGAGTAGCTGAGATTACAGGCACTTGCCAACACGTCCGGCTAATTTTTGCATTTTAGTAGATACGAGGTTTCATCATGTTGGCAAGGCTGGTCTTGAACTCCTGACCTCAAGTGATCCACCTGCCTTGGCGTCCTAAAGTGCTGGGACTACAGGCGTCAGCCACCACGCCCGGCCACACCTCATTTTATTCTACATTTCTTACGATTTTTTTTTTTTTTTTTTGAGAAAAGTTATCACTGTGTCACCTAGGCTGGAGTGCAGTGGCACGATCTCGGCTCACTGCAACCTCTGCATCCCAGGCTCAAGTGATCCTCCCACCTCAGTCTCCTGAGTATCTGGGGCCACAGGCGCATGCCACTGTGCTTGGCTAATTTTTGTATTTTTTGTAGTCAAAGGGTCTCACCATGTTGCCCAGGCTGGTCTTGAACTCCTGGGCTTGAGTGGTCCTCCCACCTTGGCCTCCCAAAGTACTGAGATTACAGGCATGAGCCACCATGCTCGGCCTTTAAAAGATTTTTTAACCTTTAAACAATGCATCTAACTTATATTTTAACAGATGATGCATGCACATAGTACAAAATTTTAAAGTAAGCAGTAAAGGGTAAGTTTCCCTCCTATCTTTCACCCCTTTCTCATCCCAAAAGGCAACCACTGTTATCAGTTTTTTTGTATATCATTCCAGAGATATTCTATGTTTAGTCAAGCAATATATGCATTTTTTTAAATCAATGGTGATATGGTACACATATTTTTGGCACCATAACTATATGTGTGTGCTCATGCATACATATGTAAATGTATATTTGTATATGCATACACACAGAGATATATATACAGTCATGCACCACATAACAATGTTTTGGTCCACGACAGAAACGACAGTAGTCCCTAAGATTATAATGAAGCTGAAAAATTCCTATCACCTAGTGATGTCATAGCACACACATTACTTGCGTATTTGTAGTGATGCTGGTGTAAACAAATCTACCACACTGCCAGTCATATAAAAGTTCAGCACATACAATTATGCATGGTCCATAATGCTTGATAATGATAATAATAGGCCATGTTACTGGCTTATGTATTTATTATATCATAATTTTTATTGTTATTTTAGAGTGTACTCCTACTTATATATTTTTTAAAAGCTAACTGTAAGGCAGCATCAGGCACGTCCTCCAGGAGATATCCAGAAGAAGACGTTGTTATCATAGGAGATGACAGCTCCATGCATGTTATTGCCCCTGAAGATCTTCCAGTGGCACAAGCTGTGGAGGTGGAAGACAGTGATATTGATGGCTCTGGCCCTGTTTAGGCCTAGGCTAGTGTGAGTGTTTGTGTCTTAGTGTTCAACAGAAAATTTTAAAGTAAAATTAAAAAGCCATAGAATGAGGAGAAAGTAAAGAAAGAAAATATTTTTATACAGCTGTACAATGTGTTGGTGTTTTAAACTCGGAATAATTACTAAAAAGTCAAAGTTAAAAAAATTGAAAAGTTTATGAAGTAAAAATGTTACAGTAAGCTAAGGTTAATTTATTATTAAAGAAAGAAAAGTTTTAAAATAAATTTAGTGTAGCCTAAGTGTAGTGCACAGTAATCTCCTAAACCTTCATATTTACTCACTACTTACTCACTGCCTCACCTAAAGCAACTTCCAGTCCTGTAAGCTCCATTTATGGTAAGTACCCTATACAGATTGATAAGGTTTGAATTTGTGTCCTGACCCAAATCTCATGTTGAACTGTAATCCCCACTGTTGGAGGAGGAGCCTGGTGGAAGGTGATTGGATCATTGGGGCGAATGGCCCCTTGCTGTTCTTGTAATAGTGGGTAAGTGCTCATGAGACCTGGTTGTTTAAAAGTATGTGGCACCTTCCCTTTTGCTTTCTTCCTCCTTCTCCAGCCATGTAAGATGTGCCAGCTTCCCCTTGCTTTCTCCCATGATTGTAAGTTTCTTGAGGCCTTCCCAGCCATGCTTCCTGTACAGCCTGCAGAACTGTGTCAATTAAACCTCTTTTCTTCATAAATTACCCAGTCTCGGGTAGTTCTTTATGGCAATGTGAGGATGGACTAATACAAAAGTGAACCATTTTCCATCTTTTATACTATATTTTTACTGTACCTTTTCTATATTTAGCTATGTTTAGATACATAAACAGTTACCATTGTGTTACAACTGCCTACAATATTCAGTATAGTAACATGCTGTGCGGGTTTGTAGCCTAGAAGCAATAGGCTATATCATATAGTCTATGTGTGTAGTAGGTTGTACCATTTAGGTTTGTGTAAGTCACTCTATGATGTTCACACAACAACAAAACCACCTAACATGTTTCTCAGAATATATCCCTGTCCTTAAGTGAAATGTTACTCTGTGTGTGTATATTTAAAATCTTGGAGCATCTCTGAAATCAGTACATGAAGATCTGTCTCTTTTTAATAGTTGCCTAGTATTCCATAGTAGGAATATGGAATAATTTGGTAAACTTTCTTCTAGTGATGGACATTTAGATTGTTTCTACTGTCGCTATTATGAACAAAACCTCAATGAACAACCCTATACACACATTTTTTTCCCTTTATGTGTGAGTGTATCTGTTTATCCAGATTGAATTTAGTTACTTTTCATTTCCTCTTTCTTCCTGCAGTGTCAGTGCTAAGATCAGTGTAACTTTGGAAGCAAGGGAAAAAAATAGAGCATCTGAACAAAATATGAAACATACAATTCATCTTGATAAATCAAGCCTTGAAGGAAAATAGGAGAATGATTGCATGTGGTAAGTAAAATATTAAGTTGCCTGGTTTCTCAGGCCCCAGATTCTTCATCTAGAAACTGCTAGAACAAGATAGGACCTCAGCTATTCTTCAGTACATCCCCGCTCCACGTTTTGACATATGAAGACACTGAGATCCAGAGATACTTGTAAATAGAAATGCTCAGTTAGATTGAAATCTAAGTATTTGAAGTTCCAGTTCTGTGCTCTTTTCAATATACTATCACAATGTCCTTCTCAACCCTACTCTTTTGAAACTAAGAAAAAATTGTTCTTTAAAACCCGAGCAGACTGCATCCACTTCTGCCTTCTAAAGTGGTAGCATAATTCATAGCAACAGTGAACTAATCTCTGCTCCCTTTTAATAACAGAAACTTGGGAATGAGAGAGAAAGCAAAGATGAATATTTCAAAACCTCTGCCATTAAAGTATTTGGTCCATTTTGTAACAAGATATAGAATAATGATATGTGGAGGTGGCTACTCTTCTAGGCAGAGGAGTAGTGAGCTAAAAGACTTTGGATAATATTATGAGGGGAATGGGATTTTCCAGGGAACCCTGAGACAATGAACCCCAAAGGGGGTAATCAAGAAGTTTTAGAAGATAAAGTGTGGCTCAATATCATGGAAGGGTAGCCTAAATATTTTATAAAGATAAAAATGTCTGATATTTAAGCTGTGTGGCCTTGTTGCAATATAAACTCAAACTTTAAAGGAAGCCAGTTTCATACACAAATGTCTTCTGTGAGTGAACATTTTTGGTTTATGTAAATGAAAAAAAGAGAGCTGAGTTCTACACACAACTTAGGCCAGATCAGAGATTCAAGAACAACAATGAGAAGAGAGATAATAAGGGAGAGACCACAACCTGTGGGAATGGGATTTTAAAGCCAGAGGGGATCAGGTTAAAAGGAAGCCTTCCAGCAGAACCTGAGAGCACTTAGACACTGAAAATCACCATACAAAGTGAAAGGTTACTATTATTTAATGCCTTTCCCCTTTTAATGATTAGGGGGTGAATAAGGAATCATTTCGGAATGTTTTGGTTGCATATAATAGAAAACATAACTAACATTGCTTTAAATAAAAATTTTATCTAACAAGAAGACTGAGGGCAGAAGTTCTAGGATTATTTCTTCAACTCTACCAAGTCAGGGCACTGAGTTGGCATCGTGTGATTCTCCTGCCACTTTCTCCCTCAAGTTCAGCAGCCACAACTCTGTGCAAACTAGTCTTTAAAATACCTTAAAACTCATGGTCAGAAGATGGGGAAGGGAGAAAACTGTTCTCCCTGCATCGGAGAGAAGCTTTCCTGGGAGCCCCCAGGAGGCTTTACCTCTCTTTGGCCAGATCTGACTTTCATTCCATCCCCAGCTGCAAGCTAGGGGGTGCTGAGAAGCAAACATGCTCATCCCTCACTTAATTACTTTATTTTTTTCTTAAAAGCTTTACCTCTAAGTGGAAAGCTGTTGATTTTTTTGAATTCTAGTACTTTTAAGGGAAACATTACACTGTGCTCTGTCCCAATCCAAGATATCCAAATAATTTCACAGATAAGAAAATATATTCAGTGAACAATGAAAACAAATTTATGTAAGAAATTAAGAACCATTTGAAAGTAAGTATATACAGTTTGTACACAAAATGAAATGTAATGAGGAAAAGCAGACTTGATAGGGATAGTGGAGGAGGGGGTGAGGGATTCATTTTTTTGGAAGGTGAATTCTTTTGTCTACACCATTTGCTTCACCAGCTTTCAACTTTGGGGAGGCGGTTCATAATTATTTTGTACCCTAACTTTACTTAAAAGCTATAGCCTAGAGGGCGACAGAGCGAGACTCCGTCTCAAAAAAAAAAAAAAAAAAAAAGCTATAGCCTAGAAATTACCTTTAGGAGAAAATAAAAGCTAAACGTGAGAGTGTGTTGAAACATGAAATTGCACATGCACAAAGACAAAGGAAATGTAGACAGCACATCTTCATCCCTCTCACTTGGCATCCATATGCAAAGCAGAACATAGTGGGCTCATTCAAACATGATGCTTAATTCAAATTTGTTCCATATGATATGCTCTGACAAGTAAATGTATGTCAAGTAAAATTTGTGAGCATGACTTAGCCTGCAACTGAAATGATGCAATATCACTTCTTATAGCATATTTGTTTGGTGTGTTTGGGGAACAAAAAAAGTCAATATATTGAAGAAAAAGGAGTCATTGTTCAAAAAGTGTCACAACCTTTTAAGAGCCATTATGACAAAAAGTCATTAACTAAACAGTTGTTATGTACAGTTAAGTCTGTACCTGGAAAGGGGGAACAGAATCATCTTGACTGGTTTCTCATTAATCATAGCCACCCTTTAAGCCTGGGAATATTGCCAACCCTAACCAAATTGGAGTCTCTTCTCACAGAGAGGGAAGGTGGCTGTTGGTTAGGTCACTAAGTGTGTCTGCCACAAGATATCTGTTCCCTTCAAGATTGCTTGGAAAATGTGCATTATGCAAGAAGTTAACTGAGGCTTGGTAATAAGACTTACATATAACTTTAATCACAGAATAGAATTAACTTCTTATAAATACTATATTGGCAAGTAATTGATGGCCAGTTGCTGGTGCAGAGTCCTCAGTATCCCATAGACAGGCAATAACCACCCTCCACACCACAGAGAATGGAACTTTTGGCACTTGCATTGAAATGTGAAGATCTATTTGCATCATTGTCCCTTTAGCTATCCAACTTCGCATATCCCATTCTGCTTGCCAGACTTGGTGAAGACTCCAGTGACAATTTCTCAGTGCCATCCTTCATGGCTGTGAAGCAAACCTCAAATCACTTTTCAGATGATCAAACTTGGAGCTTTCTATTTTTTGGACTTGCTGGCTTTGAAATTGAGTTATTGATTTAGTGACCCTTTACTGAACATCTATTATAGGTTAGGCATTTTGCTCAGTCCTGAAGAAAATTTGAGACAAATCAGACGTGACCCTTCCCTCAAAGAGCTTACAGTCTAACAGAGGTGGTAAGATATGAATAACAATTCTAAAATGTAGAAAGTAGTATCTGTACCATAAAAGTGGACAGATAGATGTTTCTGAAAAAAATTAGGAATATTTATTTTTTTAAAAAGGAATATTTATTAATATCCTTAAAATTTTCATGCCCCTTGACCTAGTAATTCAAATATATCTAACCTAGAAATTCTTGAAGTCTTAAAAATTCCACACATAAATTTTGGCAAATTCCCTTAAAGTGTATGCAAAAGTGTGGTTATATGTTTTATTGCATTATTCTTGGGAGAGTATCCCTAATGTTGTCTAATTCTTAAATAAAAACATTAATTCAAGAAAACAAAACAAAACAAAAACAAAAACAAAAAAACATTAATTCACCACAATACTCCCACTTCTGGAAACCCATCTTAAGGAAATGATTAGACACGTAGACAAAGCTTTATTATTAAGGATGTTTATCACAGCATTATGTACAATAGTATAAAACTGGAAACAACCCAAATATCAAACAACTGAAAATTAGTTAATTATAGTACATCTTCACAATGGAATTTATATTCCTGTTGAAACAAGACTTCAGAAAATTAACAACATGAAAATGTGCTCAGGATAAAATGTTAAGTATAAAAAAACTGTATCCACGGTATGCTCTCAATTATGTTAAAAATTATCTGAAAGGCTAAAGGGATAACACAAGAAAATGTTAACAATGATTATCTCTGTGTGTTGTGGGATTAAGAGTGATTTTTTTCTTTAATCTTTTCCATATTTCTCAACTTTTCTACAACGAGCATGGATCACTTCACAAATGAGAAAAAAAATAAAGTTATGTGAAAACTAGGCTAGATGGCAGTTCTGCAGTGAGATCCCTTTTATTTGGGAAATCAGAGAAGTCTCTTAAAGGAGGTGGCTTTTGAGCACATCTTCATACCATGGCCACAGTTGACCTTCTGAGGGGCTAAGAGAGGGCAATCAAGGAGAGTGGTTGAAGATGTCAAGAGTTGTAGGACAGTGCTCCATGTAGAAGCTGGGATGTGGTGGTGGTCTAATCACTCTTTCCAGAAGTCCTGGTACAGGGAGGGCCTGCCTACTTTCAGGCAAACGGCAGTTGTGGAGTGTAGGCTGACTCCTAGGGCTTCTTAAGACTCCTGAGATGTAGCCTCTGCTGTCCAGAGACCCTTTGCATTCTGAGAGAGTTCAACATGGGGTTACACTGGATAAATTATGAAGGGTAGGAGTAATCAAAAGTTTGGTAGGTGGACTTTTTTGGAGGGATTAGCCAAATATTCTGAGAGTGGGATTGTAAGATTTAGGAAAGAATGGTTAGAAAGCAGAAAATTATATATCTCTTTGTGACTTGAATTGTTTTGAGGCCAACTGTCTTAGTGTGAAACTGCACTTTTCAATCCTTTACATATCTAAAGGAAAACAAAAACTGGTAACAGATTGATTAATGCCACAAGATGTATGATTACACTGCATAATGTTTATTTGTACAACTTACTATTCTACATTAGCTTTTAGAAGACAATAACTTTTAAGGAACGATTATGCTTTTTCACCCATTCATTCATTTGGAGAATGGCACTTAAGAAATTAACTCAAAAAGGGAAAAAGTAGCTATTTGTATAAAGTAACTGTTTTTGTAACAGAGGAAAAAATATTAGAAGTCTACTCACACAAGAACTCAAGGGTACTTAAATATATTAAATAAAAGGAATATAGTATTATGAAAATTATTAACTAACAGATTTAAGAGTTATATGGATACAACTATAAATTAATGTTAGGAAAAAAAGCACAAAACTAGTATGTATAGATTAATTCCACTTTGTTAAAACTATATCTGTACAACATTAGGTCACAGTCTTAAGAATAGTGAATGATACAAGGTTAAGAGGAGTTGGGAGGTCTGCATTGCTATGCTGGATGGTTTTATTTTGGCAACCAGTATTCACTCCCATTTCTTTAGATGATCTCCTAACTACTGAGGGGCTAGAAGCCTATGAGCTAACATTTCCTAGAAGACCTTGCCATCAGGTTGCCAGGACAGAGTTCACCAATGAGAAGCCCCCTTGCAAGATTTGGAAGGCAGAATAGAGCAAGGATCCATTGTAATAGCAACAGGAAGGTATGTGGGCTTTGCCAGACAGGTTTTTCAGCAGCGTCAAGGCATTCTCTTGTAAATCACTTATTTCAGTCCCGCAGGCAGCTGTGACCATTGATGGCAGCTTCCTATAATTCGTACAACTTTCTGATATCTTAAAAGCTAGAGTAAGCTTTTTCTGACCTTAATTTTCCAAGCCCTTCTAAGGGCTTTGTAGGCATTTAATTTTCTGAATTAAAACCTTTTCTTCTTAAAATATTTAGATCAGTTTCTGGCTTCCTGACCAAACCCTGATTGATATAAGGTCTTTGTAATCCCTTTGTTTGTTTATTTTCCATTATAAAATTGACTAAACAGATGAAATATATGTTCAACCACTATCTTATTATGTCTCTCTAGGTTAAAAATATTTCAAAAACATGTATTATGTATAGTATTCCCATCTGGGTAAATTACACAACGCCTCTGTCACCCACATCACCATTGTTTTTGTAATCTCCAGCATATATGCTCCTTTTACCAAATCATCTACAGGAGTATATCAACAGATATTGTAAAAGTAAGAAAGTGAAAGGAAAATATTATCACTTGTAAGTATTCGTATAGCTTGAAAATATTAATATAATGAGTGTGTGCATGCATGTGTGTGTGTTAGGGAATTACGTGGATCAGTTTACAAATTGATGTGAAAACTTTCTATTTCTAATAAATGAATAAGTCAAGATTGGGACTATTCATTTATTTGACTAGACATAATCAACATTGCTTTGACAAAAAAGGTGCCCAGACTCTATACTTGCATGCATAGTTACCAAACAAACATAATATGTATATACATAATTTGTGTGTATATACATATCTATCAAATATACATATGTGTGTGATTTTGTTCTTGTACAGATATGGAAATGTAATTGAAACAATACCCTCTGGCAATTTTAAACACTTCACATGTTCTCCTTTATTTCCTCCAAACCATGTCATTTTACCACAGGAAAAACACGAAACATGGAGTACAACCAAGCCTATAACACTGCCAGGGAGATGCAAGAGAGAGTGCTTGCATGGACCGCTATCTCAAATGGCAACAAGGGTGTGGTAGATTGTTTGCAAAAATGGCCACAATAACTCCTGCTTTTCCTGCATGCATACACCTTTGTAGTGTGACTTGGTAGCAACTCCCATAAAGATGTAGAATCGATTTCTCCACCTACTTGAAGCCACGCTTGACTATATGACTTGCTTTAACTAGTGAGGTGTTGAAAAACGTGATGGAAGCAGAGACTTGAGAAATACTTCTGCCCTGGGTTTGTCCTCTTTGATGTTCCTAGGAACCTTAAGAATACTATTGTGTGAATAAACTTGGGCCAACCACTATTCAGCTCTGACAGCCAGCACCAACTACCACACATGTGAGCGAGGCCATCTTAGTGAGATCAGACTCTAGCCAATCTTTCTACCTGCAGTCATATGTGTAGGTCCAGATGAGACCACCAGAAGAATCATCCAGCTGATCCCAGACCAAATTTCTGACCCACAGAATCATAAGCTAATTAAGTGATTATTGTTTTAACCTACCAAGCTTTGGAGTGTTAAAAATTAGGCCAGGTCAGGTGACTATAGTCAATAATTACTTAATTGTACATTTTAAAATAACTTAAAGAGGCCGGGCGCGGTGGCTCACACCTGTAATCCCAGCACTTTGGGAGGCCGAGGCGGGTGGATCATGAGGTCAGGAGATCAAGATCACCTGGCTAACATGGTGAAACCCCATCTCTACTAAAAATAAAAAAAAAAAAAATTGGCGTGTGATGGCGGGCACCTGTAGTCCCAGCTACTCAGGAGGCTGAGGCAGGAGAATTGTTTGAACCTGGGAAGCAGAGGTTGCAGTGAGCTGAGACTGTGCCATTGCACTCCAGCCTGGGAGACACAGTGAGACTCGGTCTCAAAAAACAAAAAACAAAAAAACCAAAAAAACTTAGAGTATAATTGGATTGTTGGTAACTCAAAGCATAAATGTTTGAGGGGATGGATACCCCATTCCCCATGATGTGCTTATTTCACATTGCATGCCTGCATCAAAACATCTCATGTACCCCATAAATATATATACCTACTATGTATCCACAAAAATGGAAACTTAAAAAGAAACATTAAAAAAATAAAAATCCGGCCAGGTATAAAGTTGTGAGCCTGGGCCAAAACTGAAGACCCCATGCCATGCCTTTTCCATAACAAGTAAAATTAAAAAACAAAAACAAAAAATTATGGTGAAGGTAGTCAATTGTACTTCATGACCTCTCCCTTAGAGGAAGGCAAACAAGAAAAGCAATGTTAAAGACTCCTTTCCATACTAATTAGAAAATTTTGACAAATGAGTAGCTTATCACCCAATTACCATCAAAACTCAGTGAAGTGAAAATGATTTTGATTCACTGAGAAATTTAAGGAAATCAAAATGAACCACAGTCTGCATTCTCTCTTCATCAAGATCATCACAGTTTTGCCTGAGAATAGCCTGACAATAGGCCTTGCCATAAACTCTTGCGGCTTGCCCCCACCCCCTCTTTCTTCAAGTTCAGCTATCCTTAGTTCCATGATAGCCCATGATCATGGAATAATTTTGTTTTGTTCACTAAGCTCTGTTTCTCTGCCAGTGATAAGAAAATGAGAGACAAAATAGAATGGAAATGTAGCCCATGAAAATATTCTTTTCTGTAACTCTGTGAGATGAATTAACAGAACACAAAGCAGATTCTCAGAAAGCTTATTTCGAGTTTTTATCTGAGGACATTTCCTTTATCACCATAGCCCTCTATGGGCTTCCAAATATATTTTTACAAATTCCATAAGAACAGTCTTAGCGGAAGACTACTTGAGGGGAAACCTGTAACTCTGTGAGATGAATTAACAGAAGACAAAGCAGTTTCTTAGAAAGCTTCCTTTCAGTTTTTATCTTAGGATATTTCCTTTATCACTATAGCCCTCTATGGGCTTCCAAATATCACTTTGCAAATTCCACAATAACAGTCTTAGCGAAAGGCTTTTTGAGGGGAAAGCTGTAACTCTCTAAGACGAATTAAGACAGCACAGAGCAGTTTCTCA